>JAVLVB010000601.1:41372-55074 GCA_032876305.1 Orestias chungarensis
ATAAACAAATCAATTTGAAAAAGTTTCCAATCTAAGGAACCCCAGCAGATTCATGGAGTCATTGACTTGCAGCATTCACTCCTCTGGAATCAGCAGGCAGAAACAATGGCTTGTGTTGTCGTTGACTTTACAGCAATCCCTCATACTGAGCATGCATGTAGCGACAGTGGAGAGGAAAAACTCCCCTTTAACAGGAAGATACCTCCAGCAGAACCAAGCTCAGTACAAGCAGCCATCTGCCACGACCGGCTGGAGGTTTGAAGGACAGAAAACTAAATTAGAAGCAGAGGAAACTGAAATAAAAGAGTTTATAGCAGCAGTTGTAGAACGTCACTGGAAACATCTCAGCCCATGTTCTCCTCCAAGAAGCTGTCTCAGCTAACAGAACCAGCCCAGGTGTGGTTACTATGGAGAGAAGAACACTAAGAGAAAACAAAAAGGGAGATGTAAGTGGAGAGACCCAGGAGAGATAGTTTCTGGATAAGCACCTCTAGATTGGCGTGGTGTGGAGACAGTGTCCTCAGTTGATAGGTCGCCCCAGTAGCTCTAGAGATGCTGTCTGATCCTACCTGGTATTAATTTACTCTGGACAAACACTCTGCTCCTTCTGTTTAGGGTAACTGATTTCGTCCGGGGAAGGGTTGCAGTTTCATCGCTCCTTATTTCTGTGCCTTTGGTATTCTGGACAATCAATGCTTCCTTCAGTTTTGCTGGGAACCTGCTCTTCCTTTTTAGTTTCAGCTTGGAGGCAGAAATGCAGAATCTCCTCTGTCTAAAAGGACAGTACAGAATATCTTTGGGTGACAAACAAACCAATTCCTCTGGTCTCCATAGTTCCCCTGTTTCTGTTGATTATCCTGGTTCGGCAGCGAGGTATTGTGGGTAAAAAATACATGACCAGTTGGCTGATTGATATGGCCGTGGAATCTGTTTTGACACTTTCAGCTTCAGTGCCTTCACGGCTCACGGTTTCTCCATATTTTTGTCAATAATTAGCGTCATGTTTGCACCCCCAGTCTGAGTGTGCAGTTCACGGTGATGCTGTGAGATGCCCTGCCCAGGTGTACCCTCTACTTTTCATAAGACCACTTATTTATCATCTCCTGGCTTTTTCAGCTCACAATATTTAGTTAAGAATACAAAAATTACTGCTGCATTATACATTTTAGGTATGTTAATTTTTACATATTTATATACAAAGTCATTTATATCTGGGGCTGCGGCAGTCAAGAAACCTCAGTTTTGTCCCCTGTGACGCTAAAGAAAAGTGATTAATAAAATAAAGTGCTGATTAGACACAGCTATATCCTGCTTTTATAGGATGTGTCAACATCAAACCAGTCCTGCACACACCAGTATTCCCAGTAGACTCCCCCAGCTGCTCCCGTTTAAGGCCCTCCTTCCAGAGTACATGCAGGTCGGTGTCAGCCTCATGTGTGACACACTAACCTCAGTCTGCAGCTTTGTTGACCGGAGCAGATTCTTTGTTCTGGGCTCTGCAGGTGGGCTGAAGCTCCGCCCACCCTGCTTCCTGTCTGGCGTGGTTGGTGGTGGCTGAGGAATGAGGATTCTGCTGCTAAAAGCACAGTGAGGCTCAATTATGGGATTTTGTTGGTCATGTAATGAGACTCTGGAGGAACTTTATCAGGTCGCTGATTTAATCCTAAAACAGGGCTAGAATTTGGGGTTCCATCCATCCCTGAAGAAATCATGGATGTTGTTTGTTGGGTTACTAAAGCCTTGGTTTCTGAGTCTCTTAGGACGTGGAAGCTTTAAAAAGCGCTTGTATGTTTGTGACATTAAGATTTCTGTATTATTTAATAAATAGTTTCCTAAATTCTTTGTATTTTAGTTACAACTTAATGATTAAACGATCTTCAGTAGTAAGAAGATATGCGAGCGTTTTGCGGAGATTTCCTTAATCCTGTTCGCCTCATAGCTTCACATAGTAATTACTCTCAAAGATTAAGAAAAATACTGCCAAAGATTTCTTAGGATTTATACCCATTTCCAAAATATATCTTCTTAGAAATAATCTTAATAACAGACCAACAAAAATACCCTGAAATTTGGGATATTGACATACGGTTTGACAGATGATTGTAAAACTTGGAAAAACGTCAGCAAGGTGACGTTATCTGCAATAACGATATTAGCAAAAAACAGTGAGTGGAAAAAAATGACGTTACTAAAATCAATTTAACAACAGGAGAAATAAACCTTATCCAATCAGATGCCGACAGACCGACCACAGAACCGATCAGCAGATCGCTGAGTTCTGTCAGAACAAACCATCTATCTTCCCTCCTCGCTGCTGGGTGCAGAATGATGCTTCCTCCATCAGGCTATGAGTCATGAAGACCATCCACTAGGGTACCAGCATGGCTCTGGACTAGAACATGCTGCTGGCCTCCCTTGCGCTGGTTTCAGGCTCTCTGATAGATGCTGACAGATGTTTCCCATGTGAGGCAGATTTAAGGCATTTTCTGCTGTTTGTTACATAATAAGCGTTCCAGTTATCATAGTAACAGATGTTTCCACTGGTGGGAGCATTTTAACAGCCCGGTTTATGACTTACAGATCGTGTGGTTGAGTTTCCTTCTGTTTTTCCTGGTTCGTCCCTCGTACTTCTCCGCTGCCAGCTTGTTAATCTTCATCACGTGGATTCTCTCCAAGGAAACCAGCAGCAACATGTTTCGGTCTTAGCTCACCTCCTCTCAGCAGCAAAACTGTAAAAACAACTTATCTAAGAAAGATACGTCAATCACATCAGCACGTTGTCCCAGGAGTACCCTGAAAATACCACGTTACCTCCAGAAACGGGGCAGCATTGCATTCAGGGGTTTCTGAGAGAGCTCAGAGACATGGCTCTGACCAGAGTTCAGATTGGACCTGTCGGCACTGCTGCTAGCTTGTTTTGGTGAAGATGGTTCCAGATTTTAGCGACAACCTGCATCAATCGGAACCTGGCCAAATGTTTGGTCCGGTTAGCCTGATTGTGTAAATAAAAGCTGCTCTGTTGGAGGTTTGATTCTTTGATGGCCAGAGACACCAGGAGGGAACACTCCCAATCACAACCCTGTTGTACTCTTTTACAGTCAAGTGTAGCCGGACGCCACTGGTTTTGCATCACCAGAGTGGCTCACGCTGCTTTCTGGCAACACAGCAGGAAACTCAAACGAACCAGCTGGATGTGAACACAGCTTCCTGTTTGTCTGATAGCAACAGATCAATGTTGACAAGGCTGATTACGTTTAAGCCTTGATACGTCCACACTTGTAGTTATTTCTGCAGCTCCAGTACCATAATCTCCGACTCTTTACAAGAAAAAACGACTTCATTCCAATTCTCTAGTTTTTATGGGCTGTGAAATTTTTTCAACAACCGTTGTTTTTTAAGCCATTTTCTTATGGATTTATGATTTCCTGTATAGAAAATCAGGTTTGGTTTGTTCAGAAACTCAGTAAACTTGAATAAAATCTCAGATTATTATTATTATCCTTCAGAGCTGATAAAGTCAAAGCTTAACAATAATGATAATCATCTGTTGGATTTTATGGAGCTCTCTCCATAAAAGAACCAGCTTTAAACTTATTTGATAGGCTAAAAAAACAAATCTCTGTTTTCACCACTGCGGTCTCGGTTCTGGTGCTGATGTTATCACATCAAGACTTTTCAATAGGCAGGGATTTGAATCAAAACAAGGAAACAGAATCCAATTTTATTTGTAATTGGGTTTAGATGAATGAATCTTCTGTATTTTATTCATAAAGAAAATAAATTAGTTGTTTGATGTTTCTTCTGACTTAAATTTGGTTTTGTTTTCCTCGCCTGTAGAAAACCTAGATTTTTTTAGGCTTAAAGTTTTTTAGATTAACCTTTTAAAGATTAAAATCTGTTAATATTGTAATAAAACCTGACCTTAGGCTTTTGCTCTCATTGCTTCAGAACCATTTGGTTTTAAATGTTTGTACACAAGGTCAGTGATGATGATGATGGTGATCATGATGATGATGGTGATGATGATAATGATGATGATGAAGATAATGATGATGAAGACGATGATGAAAATGGTGATGATAGTGATGAGAGTGATGATGGTGTTGATGATAATGAAGATGATGATGATGATGATGATGATGATGATGATGATGATGATGATGATGATGATGAAAATCGTGATGATAGTGATGATGGTGTTGATGATAATGATCATAATGATAATAATAATGACTTTGATTATGATGAAGATGATGATGGTGATGATGATTATCATGATTGATGATGATTGATGATGATGATGATTATGATGATGATGATGATGATAAAACCTGACCTGAAGCTTTTACTCTCTTTTTTTCAGAACCATTTAGTTTCAAATGTTTGGACACAAGGTAAGTGAGGATGATGATGGTGATCATGATGATGATGGTGATGATGATAATGACGATGAAGATAATGATGATGAAGACGATGATGAAAATGGTGATGATAGTGATGATGGTGTTGATGAAAATGATCATAATGATAATAATAATGATTTTGATTATGATGAAGATGATGATGGTGATGATGATTATCATGAAGATGATGATGATGCTGATCATCATGATGATGATGAAGATGATTTTCATGATGATGATGATGATTATGATGATGATGATAATGATGATAAAACCTGACATGAAGCTTTTACTCTCTTTTGTTCAGAACCATTTAGTTTGAAATGTTTGGGCACAAGGTCAGTGATGATGATGATGGTGATGATGATTATCATTATGATGAGGATGATTATGATGATTGATGATGATGATGATGATGATGATGGTGATGATGATGGTGATGATGGTGATAATGATGATGATGGTGATGATGATGATGATAATAATGATCATAATGATAATAATAATGATTTTGATTATGATGAAGATGATGATTATCATGATGATGATGATGATGATAATGATTGATGGTGATGATGATTGATGATGATGATGATGATGATGCTTATCATCATGATGATGATGAAGATGATTTTCATGATGATGATGATGATGATGATGATAATGATGATAAAACCTGACATGAAGCTTTTACTCTCTTTTGTTCAGAACCATTTAGTTTGAAATGTTTGGGCACAAGGTCAGTGATGATGATGATGGTGATGATGATTATCATTATGATGATGATGATTATGATGATTGATGATGATGATGATGGTGATGATGATGATGGTTATGATGGTGATAATGATGATGATGGTGATGATGATGATGATGATGATGATGATCATAATGATAATAATAATGATTTTGATTATGATGAAGATGATGATTATCATGATGATGATGATGATGATAATGATTGATGATGATGATTTTGATTTCTGGTCTGTCTGACCAGAGGCCTCAGTTTATTTCACAGGTTTGGAAACATTTCCTTCAAGCACTTGGAGCAAAAGTATCACTGACTCCTGGCAATCACCCACAGTCGAACAGTCAGACAAGAGCGTCCTAACCAGGGAATGGAAGCCACCCTCTGCTGTCTGTCGCCCACCAACATATCAGGTAATAAGGTAACAGCAGCAGCAGCCAGTGCTCGAGTTTTCTGTGGTGGAAATATGAAATTATGACACCTAAACAACAATTTAGACTATGAAAGAATGTTAACAGTGATTTTTTCATGTTCTGCCTTTGCACTGACACGGTTAGCCCAGACTTGGATCAATGCTTTAGAAGGAGTATTACAGGTGTTGCAAATGCACTTTTTAAAGAATCGTTTTAAAATGAATCACAATGGCTGTTCCAACAAACCTGCTGAAGTTACACAAGAACACTTGCTAGTTTTCTGTTTTAGCCTATTATAATGAAGGTTTATGAAGGTGTTTTATGGGGTTTTAGAGTCATCTGACTGATTATGTAAACCAAATCTCAATTTTTATGGACACTGAAGTTTTTATCTTATCTCTTGTAACATACACCGCATTAAATGCACTTAAGGTTGGGATTAAACTCTCATCTCTGAAAGCTTCACAGATAGGTCTGATAATTTTCCTTTCTGAAGAACATCCATCCGACCTGAGGAAGGAGGATTATTCTCCTGCTTGGTCTGCAGCAGGTGTTTGCTGCGTGCTGGCAAATCAACAATAAGAGCACAAGAGCCCAGTTCAGATCCCTGTGGAGTGTCTAATCTGCGGTACATCCCGCCCAGGCCGGGGTTCCACCGTGTGAGCCAAGCTGATCTGGGACACGTGAGGAAAGGATGAGATGCATGTCAAACAGTTGTGGGAATAAGGGAAAAGGGTTACATCTGCGCTGAGTTGTAAGCTCAGCAGCAGGACAATTGTGTCATGCGGGTGAAGATGGCCGGCATACGCCGCTGTCCAACGTCTGCTGGCTGCCAGCTGCAGTCTCTGGAGGAGGAGACTGTTGCTTGGACTGTTTAAGCTTTCCTCTGACAACAGAAATGGTGCAGAACCTCCTCCCAGATCTGGCCTGTTCTCTGACTGAAACCTGAGTCGAGCAGGAATGGATCGTTCAGCCGTGACGTGTCTCTAAAGTAAAAGATAAACAAACAGAGAGAAAAACCTGTTTTGATGCCCAGGACATTCTGTTCCCATTCCTGAAACGGATGCAGGAATGTTGCAGCTTCACCCAAGAAGAGGGCATGAAGCCATCGCAGATTTTCTCACTGCTTTACACGCATTCCTTTAACCCAGGCTGCAGCCGACCGCTGCAGCCTGGGTTAAAGATATCCGTAGAGAATGTCGAGGATACTGTTGTCATCTCTGATCCATCGGATGGTTCTGCATCCAGGTCCATCATCCAATAGCAAGCAAGCACTAAACTGGAGAGACTCTGTAGAGACGTTCTATCGCGAACCATGGAGAACGTTTTCATCGTCAGGTATTCAGATGTCAGTTGTAATGGTGGGAGATCAGTGGCAGCAGACTAGATTCCCGTTTGTGCAGTTTCTTAACCAGGCGCAACACTGACCGACCGACTGGTTAGTATGGATGTGAAAACGTGTCTCTCTCTTATCTCTCCTCAACTCTACAGGAAGCTCTTCAGTGGTACTGATGTTCAGTAGCAGGTTGTTGTACAAAGAGCTCAGCAATGTTTTACATCTGGAAATGTTTCACATCGACTTAAGAAATCCAAAACAAAAACATTATAATAAAAAGTGTGTCATACGAAGGCCATAATTTGATTCATCTGATCGGATTCAGATCAATGGGAACAGAACTGCAGTCTGAATAAGAGAGGACTTTCATGTCGAATTATAATCAAAATAGCGAGAATATAAACAGTTGTTGGGAAGCTGGCGAACTGACCTGACTATCTGCTCTACGCCAATATTTCCCCCTCCAACTATAGTCCTGTTGGCCCACGTTCCTAAAGGAGATCTGATTACTCCTTACATTCCTCTGAATGCTACTATTTTGTTCTTTTTAGCCCCCAAAAATCCAACTTCTGGCTACTCCTATTTGTAATATGTATCCAAAAGTCTGCAGTCAAACGGTGATGTCAGCAAAAAAGTAAGCATCAAGATCTGCTGTGTAAATGTCGCCTCTGCAACTTTCTCCTACTGCTCTCCAGTCACTCAGTTTCAGGAGGAGTGTGTGGCCAGAAAGTCGCTGGATAAATACTTACTACTCTAATCAGTGAGATGTGACGTTTCCTTCAGAAGTGTTGCTCACATTTCTTACGGGTTCCTTCCAGTCACTGATCAACTGTTTATCCATTTTCTACGATTAAGGAAAACCAGAAACGTGACAGAGTTGTTCTGTTGTTCGACAGCTCAGACAGGAAGACATGCAGGGGCTCTACATGCTAGGTCACCTCCAAAGTGCTCCGTACGTTTGATTATACCTCAGCCTACAACAAGAACTTCCTGTTCCTTCTCACTTTGTTGACGTTAGCGAGCGGCGCTGACGCTCGCGCCTTTTGTTGACCTGACGTGTCGTGTTGAGCGCGACATGTCGCTCCCGAACACAGAGTCGTGCCGCAGATTGTCTGAGTGCTTTCAGACGCAGCAGGTGCTCCGGCTGTTACCTTTCATCCTCTTCCTTTGGTTTCCCCTCGCTGCCTGGAAGCACATGAAGGTTACGGGAACGACACGCTGGTCGCTGAGAGCAGAGAGGCTTCTGTGAGGCACGCCGCCGTAACACAGACCTGATGACGCGAGCTTTGACAATCTGTTTGAAGACAGAAGTTTAGATAAAGAATGAGAGCTCCCTGAAACGCAGCGCTGTACGCTAACTGTTTTAGCTTATAGCGCTGGTGCTACAGAGGCTACTTTCATAGTAGTGCATGGAGTAATGCACCGAATGAAAACACAATCAAATAATTATGTAGAAACATGTACGTATGTGCAATATTTTAGTTTGTATGCATAAAATAAAAGAACACGTATGTTTGTTTGTGATGTTAAATTCCAGGTCCTCTTAGAAGACGACGACCATTTTGTTGCTGCCTGACTTAAATTCTTCTGTGCTAATAACCGTTAGCATTCCCAAAAATATGTCTGTTTTCATCACTTTCTACCAACTGCATGACTGAGTTTCAGCCGCCCAACTGGCTTGTTAATGGTTTTCCATCTTTAGTGATGCAAACATGAACCACCTCCCTGTTTTCAGTAATTGTATAACTTCTAGGGCGGCTAACGCAAAGCTAACGTAGAGAACGCATTTGTGTGCATCGGTTTGCTGCCCGGCATGGGAACAAAAAGACAAACGCATCGATGGACACGACCATCTAAGGAAACAATGATTTATCCAACAGTCCTTTTACTCAGGAGAAGAGGGCAAAGGTCATGCTTTTCTTAGCTCTCACTCTTTCATATAAATCACTCCTGGGGGCAGATCTCTTACTGTGGGTATTAGTTTATAGCTGCTGGGCTCCTTAAATTTAACTTTTTATTTCCAGTCTGAGTAATAAACCAAATTTAAAAGCTTGTGTCTGATGAACAAAGTTCAACTGGATTTTTTATAATTGGACGAAGATGATTTTTCCTGTAAAGAGGATTTGAGATGATTGTTAGATTTGTTTAATTGCGTTTTTTTTATAATCTTCCCTTTGAGATTAGATAAGATTTGATCATATTAGATTGGACCTTTGACATCTACAGTGAAGCCGGATCTAATGCTTCACCGCAGGGACCCAGCAGATCTACTGGCCCATCTAACTGGTAAGAAACTCAAATTTCTGGTCAAACTAAAGCAATTTCTCCAGTAAACTGTCGGAACTGGAAGCACAGAAATAAGCGGAAGTGTCACTATTATGGATTCATAAACGGAGGCTAAAACTAGAAGGCAACTTTTAGGTGGACTGGAAGATGCAGCGCCGTCTAGTGGAGCAGCCGGTAAGGTCCAGCTCTGAAGACACCAGGGTTGGTTTTGTCTGATGGAGACCCTGCAGAAGAGCAGAAGGAAGTTATCTCAGCCAATCAGGAGACAGACGGCAGAACCAAATCAAAGCTCTCTGGCTGATAACATCTCCTATCAGCAGAAAGCAGCAGGCTGCTCAGCTGCAGGCTGCAGTGTGTGTGTGTGTGTGTGTGTATGTGCGTCTGTGTGTGTGTGTGTGTGTGTGTGTGTGTGTGTGTGTGTGTGTGTGTGTGTGTGTGTGTGTGTGTGTGTGTGTGTGTGTGTGTGTGTGTGTGTATGTGCGTGTGTCTGTGTGTGTGCGTGTGCGTGTGAAGCCTGGTCCTAATGTAGAGGACCCCTTCTTTTAGGGTTAAAGGTCAGTTTTAGAGTTGTGGTGTGAATTTAACTTTGGTTAAGGCTAATGAACATATTGCTAATGGGTAAGGTTATGGTAAATGTTCAGGTTAGGCATAAAAGCAGTTATCTAAATGAATGGAAGTCCTAATATGGGTAGAAATACAAACTTGTGTGTGTGTGTGTGTGTGTGTGCGCGCGCGTGCATGCGTGCGTGTGCGTGCGTGCGTGCGTGTGTGTGCGTGCGTGCGTGCATGTGTGTGTGTGCGTGCGTGTGTGTGTGTGCAGATTAAGTGGGGCCTGTGGCCCCTCCCTCCCTCTGCCCTCTCCATATATTGAGTGCTGCAGCCTGCGGGCGGCTGCAGACTCTGAGTTTGTTCAGCAGAGAGAAACATTCACAACTGCTCTGCAAGATGATAGACGACTACAACCTTCCCTTCTGGATCTACATGGCCGTGGTGACCGCGTTTGTGGGCGGGGCCATGAAGAAGATCCTGGCGTCCCACCTGAGCGCCGGACCCACGCTGGTGGCCTGGCTGGGGGCCACGGTGCTGGTGGAGCGGCTGTGGGCGTTCTGCCTGCCGGCCATGCTCCTGGTGGCGCTGCTGGCCGTCGGCTGCTGGTTCCACTACAGGTCCGGGTCCGGCCCGCCGCCCGTCCTGCCCGTGGACGCCAAAGCCGTGTTCATTACAGGTAAGAAGACGGGGAGGCTCCGCCTTTTCCTCGGGTGCAGGACCTGGAGCAGGACGGATTCAGACAGTCAGGGGAGAAGTTTCCTGACAGAGATTAAAAGGCTCCACATTTATCCAGATTTTCCTGCAGGATGCAGAACAACAAACACAATTTGAGTGTTGAGTTTCTGAACCTGAGCAGGATCCAAGCCGTCAGTGTAAAAGACAAACGATCACATTATCGGTGGTCCACAAACCTCTGTGGGGGTCTATCTGGAGTGTTTTTGTCTCTGTCTGTTATCAGAGCGCCGTGGAAGTGGCCTGATAAGACACTGATTGATGTGTGTGTGTGTTTGTGTGTTGGAGTTAACGAGATTATCAAACCTGTGGATTACCGTGAGGCTTTAACAACAAAAACAAAGCCACGGTGGAAAGTTTCCTGAACGGCGCTCGGCTGAAAAAGGTTAAACAACAGCCATCGCCATGGAGACGCGGCCGATCCCCCCGCCGTTACCGGCAGCGACATAAAAAGGCCATAAAGCCAGGCCTTTAATTGACGTCAGAGAGAGACACTGACTCTCGCTCACACGTCATGGCAGAAATGTGTTAAAACGATCGTAGGGAGACCAGAGACAGGCGACCTTTGACCTTTGACTGAAACCCTCCAGTCAGTTAAGGCCGCTTTATTTAAACAAATAGAGCGGCCTTCGCTGTGAACAGGAAGTCTTAAGGAGACGAGCAGGTTCAAAGGTCAGAAGCGATCGGGACAGGAGAGCACCGTCTCAGGAGTCGAACGCTGCCGACCGAACGATTGAACCAACCAATCATCAGCGGCGCGAACAGGACGGTTGGGCCGGTGCACCATCTCGGATCAGATCAGCCAGGCGAGTCACAGCAGATCAGATGTGACAGTTCAGACCGACTGTAGAGGCGGTGGAACGATGCGCCGCCTTATCCGTTACCCTGTTCTGTGATTGGTCAGAGGGTCTGTTTCCAACTGTTTAGAGAAGCACGAGGAAAAAAAGTCTGACGGTAGAAGAGCTGATCAGGAGTCAAGACTGGAGACCAGATTTGACCTTAGTTCTTCCACAACTATGTTGCTTCGTTCACACCAAATGTGTCTGGAGCGTCCAGAATGCGTCTGATGCTTCAAGTTGAATCATCAGACGCATTTTTAGGGTCAGACGCTTCAAACACACGTCAACTGTCTCCACTTCCTGTCTTCTCTGGTCGGACTTCTTGTCTCTTCAACTATCTTTTTGTCCAATGGAGGATGAAACTGAGAGAGCGGCTCGTCTTTCTCTAATAAACCAGGAGAGCGTGGTTGTCGGCTGCCTCGGCTCCATATCTCTAACTAGGGGAAAAATCCAGCAGCGTTCAGAGTTTGGTGATTTTCTTCACCTCGTCACACAGAAGTTTGTGATTGATCGACTCTTAAGCGTCCAAAATTCAATTTTCCTAACTGGAGCGTTTTGAGCGTTTTGGGCGTTGAGCGTATCTGACGTCCAAACACTCTGTTCTCGATGGCGTAACGCCTTGCGAAACGTTTCGACGCTCCAGACGCTTTTGGTTTTAAAGCAGCATAAGAAAGTCGTAAGGATCGTTTTCTAGACCGGGAAGTGATTTTGGTGACTCTGGAACTCGAGAGAAAAGATGTTTCAATGAAAAGCCGACGGCTTGTCTTTGTGTGCGGCTCATTTGACCGAGTCTCATGTTATCCAGGTCCCAACCTCAATGTCTTTTGATCAGGTCCTTTTATTCTCGGCCGGTTCCTCCACCACAGCCCTGAACTGCCTTCTACTGAGTCCAGGTCAACTCTTCTGATCATTTTACTCTCGTTTACAACCACATGCTTAACTAAGATTGTTTACCTGTGTCCTTCTGACGAGTACCGTGTCATCACTTGGTCTCATTCATCTCTTGTTTTTGTCGGTTCCCTGGTGCAGCAGAGTTCATTAGAGTTCAGTCTCATGTGAATAGGAAGTCGATAGATCCTGAGTTTGCTTTGTTCTGTGATTTTAGTTTTTTTTTGTTTTCCATCAGGTCTCAGACTGTAACTGTTGTGCAACTCGTTCCCACATGTTTTCCCTCTCGGGGATGAAGCAACGCTGACCTTTGCTGCGCCGCTTTGTTGTCTGCAGAGAGAAAGACAGAAAAAGCAGCGCTGGACACCAGAAAGCGTTGCTTCACGTTTGTCCTGAGACTTGTCGGGGCTCACAGCAGAAACACCGTCAGGTCGGGCAGAAATCAACCTTCTTTGGTACCCGCCTGCTGCTTCTGATGCATCGTCTCCTTGGAGACACCAAGGAAAACAAAGTCTGATCTAACCGTCACACAGGAGGAACACCTTACGTTTTTTACGATGAAGAAACGAGTTAAAATCAGTTTTCCTGGATGAGTGTCTAAACTCATTAAACCTGAAAGAAGAAGGTTCTAGTTCTGATGGGTTTAATGAGACCAAAGTAATGAGAGGCAGCAAAAGGCTTCTTTCACCGCTTCAGACTCTTGGTTATGACACAACTTCATCACAACTCCCGTCAAATATGTTTCCATCCTGAGGCGGTTGTCATAATCAGATAATGTCTCGGAGCATTCCCAAAAAACTCAGCGCCACCAGGTTCCTTCTTCCTGCCATCAGCATGGCAAACAGGGGCCCGCCCAAAACCTGACAAGGGTGTCTCTAGATCTGCACCAGAGCAGCTCTCCTTACCTCCGACCAGCTTCCACATCTCTGGAACCTCTGAGCGTCTCCGAGGTTATTATAGTCAAACAGAAACGGGACTTCAGTCTTTAAAGCCAGGAACTCTGGAAATGTGACCTCATATTTGTTCCGGAAGATCTTTATGTCGTCTCTACAGGTTACTGACTGCAGTTGTCTTCTTCTGTTTATGGGAGCCAGAGAGGTTCCTGAAGCCTCGGCTCCCAGCAGATGACAGGTTTACAAACCCTCGCCGCCCCTGAAGGTTTAAAAGAAAAAAAATCAAATTTCCACAAACGTTGGCGATTCTCATCCAAAGGATCTTTAAACAAGAGCAGAAAGATCTTTCTCTAAAACACGTCCACCAGTTTTCCACCATATTCCTTTTCTTGAGAATTTTCAAGAATCAGTTTATTTATATAGCGCCAATTTACAACAGATGTCGTCTCAAGGCACTTCACAGAAAATCAATTAAAATCAAAGATACATCATAAACAAATCAGTTTAAAAAGTTTCCAATCTAAGGAACCCCAGCAGATTCATGGACTCATTGACTTGCAGCATTCACTCCTCTGGAATCAGCAGGCAGAAACAATGGCTTGTGTTGTCGTT
>JAVLVB010000601.1:78344-97399 GCA_032876305.1 Orestias chungarensis
CGCTAAATACTGTTAATGAATTCAGTTCATATTCATTTAGAGTTGCAGGAGCAACAATAAAGGAACACATGTGGAACAAGACGCTCACCCCCAGCAATGTCTACCACTTACTAACTCTGTTCTAAACATGCTGGTAGAGACACAAGTTCAGATTATTAGGAACAATAATGTCCAACTAAATCACAACATTCACAATAAAGATATAATTAAATATTTAGAGAATAATAAGGGCTGAGAATATTGTTAATATGCTGCAAACTATTGGTTGTATGAAATTCTACCTCATTTTTGTATTTTATGTCTAAAAATGAACAAATATTTTAAACTGTTGAGATCATTTGTTCTTTTAAACAAATTCAAATAAATTAAAGTGAACGGCACAATTCTCTTGTTTTCCTTTTTCTTAATAAAAATTAGTTCTTAATAGCTTTTATGGGAAAGTAAAGGCTAAATAAATTAATAATAAGAAGGGATGAATCGATTAATCAACAGATTAATCGATTATGAAACAGCCCTCATCTCCAGGAAGGACATCAGCAATCATGGAACATCTGGTTGGACCAGAAGCTCTTCCAACCAGATGTTTGTTACTGTGCAGAAACGTGAACCTCCTTAGGTTGCTGTAGGCTGAGCCAGCTAAGGTAGCACGCTGATAATCTGACTGATCGGATGGGTTAACAACTTTGTGATTAATGTCACTGATTGATTGTTTAGAAATAAATCTGTAAAATTAGGTTTTGTTGTCTTACTTTCCAGAGATTTCCAGGAGAAAGTAACACCTGAGAAACCTCCACCTCCAGCATGTTTACTGTAGCTGCTCCAACCGGAGCGGCCGGCTGGCCCTGGACCGCTGTCGTCACGGCAACAGCAACACAAACAGTAACAGCTGCAGGACATCAGCAGCGAACAGGAAGCGGATGGCAGGAAGTACGACAGCTTCTGTTTCATAGAGAAAATCAGTGTTTATTACTGAAGGTGTACAAAGTTTTGGATGTTTGTGAACATACTGGTTCATTTAAGCAGTTTACAAACAGTTTAGTTGTTAACAAACAGTATTGTAATTAACAATTTAGTTTTTTACAAGTAGTTTAGTAGTTTAGTTATTTAAAAACAGTTTAGTTATTTACAAGCAGTTTAGTAGTTTAGTTATTTAAAAACAGTTTAGTTATTTACAAGCAGTTTAGTTATGTACAAACAGTTTAGTTGTTAACAAACAGTATTGTAATTAACAATTTAGTTGTTTACAAGCAGTTTAGTAGTTTACAGTTTAGTTGTTTACAAGCAGTTTAGTAGTTTACAAACAGTTTAGTTATTTACAAACAGTTTGGTAGTTTGCAAATGGTTTAGTTATTTACAAGCAGTTTAGTTATGTACAAACAGTTTAGTTGTTAACAAACAGTTTATTTATGTACAAACAGTTTAGTTGTTAACAAACAGTATTGTATTAACAATTTAGTTGTTTACAAGCAGTTTAGTAGTTTACAGTTTTGTTGTTTACAAGCAGTTTAGTTGTTTACAGTTTAGTTGTTTACAAGCAGTTTAGTAGTTTACAAACAGTTTAGTTATTTACAAACAGTTTAGTTGTTAACAAACAGTATTGTAATTAACAATTTAGTTTTTTACAAGTAGTTTAGTAGTTTAGTTGTTTAAAAACAGTTTAGTTATTTACAAACAGTTTGGTAGTTTGCAAACAGTTTAGTTATTTACAAGCAGTTTAGTTATGTACAAACAGTTTAGTTGTTAACAAACAGTTTATTTATGTACAAACAGTTTAGTTGTTAACAAACAGTATTGTAATTAACAATTTAGTTGTTTACAAGCAGTTTAGTAGTTTACAGTTTTGTTGTTTACAAGCAGTTTAGTTGTTTACAGTTTAGTTGTTTACAAGCAGTTTAGTAGTTTACAAACAGTTTAGTTATTTACAAACAGTTTAGTTGTTAACAAACAGTATTGTAATTAACAATTTAGTTGTTTACAAGCAGTTTAGTAGTTTACAGTTTTGTTGTTTAAAAGCAGTTTAGTTGTTTACAGGTTTGTTGTTTACAAGCAGTTTACTAGTTTACAAACAGTTTAGTTGTTTAAAAACTGTTTAGTTACTTACAAGCAGTTTAGTAGTTTACAGTTTTGTTGTTTAAAAGCAGTTTAGTTGTTTACAGTTTTGTTGTTTACAAGCAGTTTAGTGGTTTACAAACAGTTTAGTTGTTTACAAACAGTTTAGTTGTTTACAGTTTTGTTGTTTACAAGCATTTTACTAGTTTACAAACAGTTTAGTTGTTTACAAACTGTTTAGTTACTTACAAGCAGTTTAGTAGTTTACAGTTTACTTGTTTAAAAACAATTTAGTTATTTACAAGCAGTTCAGTAGTTTACAAACAGTTTAGTTGTTTACAAACAGTTTGGCTATTTACAAGCAGTTTAGTGGTTTACAAACAGTTTAGTTGTTTACAAACAGTTTAGTTATGTACAAACAGTTTAGTTGTTAACAAACAGTATTGTAATTAACAATTTAGTTGTTTACAAGCAGTTTAGTAGTTTACAGTTTTGTTGTTTAAAAGCAGTTTAGTTGTTTACAGTTTTGTTGTTTACAAGCAGTTCAGTGGTTTACAAACAGTTTAGTTGTTTACAAACAGTTTAGTTGTTTACAGTTTTGTTGTTTACTAGCAGTTTACTAGTTTACCAACAGTTTAGTTGTTTACAAACTGTTTAGTTACTTACAAGCAGTTTAGTAGTTTACAGTTTACTTGTTTAAAAACAGTTTAGTTGTTTACAAGCAGTTTAGTAGTTTACAAACAGTTTACTTGTTTACAAACAGTTTGGCTATTTACAAGCAGTTTAGTAGTTTACAAACAGTTTAGTTGTTTACAAACAGTTTAGTTATGTACAAACAGTTTAGTTGTTAACAAACAGTATTGTAATTAACAATTTAGTTGTTTACAAGCAGTTTAGTAGCTTACAGTTTTGTTGTTTACAAGCAGTTTAGTTGTTTACAGTTTTGTTGTTTACAAGCAGTTTAGTAGTTTACAAACAGTTTAATTGTTTACAAACAGTTTAGTTATTTACAAGCAGTTTAGTAGTTTATAGTTTAATTGTTTACAAACAGTTTAGCTATTTAGAAGCAGTTTAGTAGTTTACAAGCGGTTTAGTAGTTTACAAGCAGTTTAGTAGTTTACTAACAGTTTCGTTGTTTACAAACAGTTTAGTTATTTACAAGCAGTTTAGTTATTTACAAACAGTTTAGTTATTTACAAACAGTTTAGTTATGTACAAACAGTTTAGTTGTTACCAAACATTATTGTAATTAAACAATTTAGTTGTTTACAAGCAGTTTAGTAGTTTACAGTTTTATTGTTTACAAGCAGTTTAGTTGTTTACAGTTTTGTTTTTTACAAGCAGTTTAATAGTTTACAAACAGTTTAGTTATTTACAAACAGTTTAGTTGTTAACAAACAGTATTCTAATGAACAATTTAGTTTTTTACAACTAGTTTAGTAGTTTACAGTTTTGTTGTTTACAAGCAGTTTAGTTGTTTACAGTTTTGTTGTTTACAAGCAGTTTAGTAGTTTACGAACAGTTTAGTTATTTACAAACAGTTTAGTTGTTAACAAACAGTATTGTAATGAACAATTTAGTTGTTTACAAGCAGTTTAGTTGTAAACACACAGTATTGTAATGAACAATTTAGTTGTTTACAAGCAGTTTCGTTCTTTACAAACAGTATCGTAGTTTACAGTTTGGTTGTTTAAAAGCAGTTTAGTAGTTTACGCATTCCTGAAAACATTTCAACTAAACTGTTTACAAACATTCTGGTTGTTTACTAGCTCTGACGTGTTTTTTGAGATCATCTCATGAAAGTTGAAGTAGCTGATCAATTACTGACTGTTCTGGCCTCTCTGTGACAAGAACACCATCTCTGACTCTGACCTTCACCAGACAAGCAGTTCGTATCAGTGCATCGTCTTCCTGCCCTTTGGCCTGCACAGCTGTGACCTTCCAACCTGCAGCTCTGGGAGACTGGCCAGCTTCATCTTCCTCCTCTTCCTCCCCTCACTCACCGCCCCTCCCTGATGTGGGACAGGCCGTCACCATGGCTACGGGGTAAACAGACGATAACAAGCACCCGAAGTCGGCGCTGAGATGCAGAGGAGAGACGGAGGACGCAAGTGGAGGACGCTTCTTCAGAGCGGAGCAGCTTCAAACTCATCAGGTGGAAAAACTTGACTTTGGCTTTTTTTAATGCTTTTATCTTGAAATTCTATCTCAGTGTGTGTGTGTGTGTGTGTGTGTGTGTGTGTGTGTGTGTGTGTGTGTGTGTGTGTGTGTGTGTGTTTTTTTTGTTCGTCCTCTGCGGCGGTTTTTCGGTGTAATAAAAACTGCAGAAAGGATTAGACTGACTCATGCAGTCGTCATGAATGTAGACATCTGATGTTTTTATGGCGTTCTGCAGGGTTCTGGTCCTGGTCCACTGTGGTTCTCCTTTTATCTTTCCCCGCTCATCTGCAACCCTAAGATCCAAGCCTCTCTTAACCTTTGACCTGTGATGCCACGCCGTTTTAAATGGGGGGGTCCTAGTAGTTTTGGTCCGGTTGGTTTAGCGAGAGGTTCTGGTCCATCAACAGAAAGATGTGATGGAGGCTAAAAAACCTCCATCACTGCTGAAACATCCAGTAGTGAAAAACATGAGATCATTTCTTCCTCCTCATCTTCCTCACCTGCTGCCCTCATTAGGGGGATGATTATTGATGGGTTTCTAAATAAAAGGAGGAGAATCTTTAAAGCTATTCTTGATTTATTTCTTTAAAAGTCCAGAATCTAAAGTTCTGTCTGTTAAACTTTAGCCCCGCCCACTTTGGAACATGTTTACATGTCACACGCAGGTGAGTGGGAGGTAAATGTTTGCCTTCTGCCACCAGGGACCCAAAACAGCAGGGCGTTACCGTGGCGACCGCAGCCAGGTATGTGCCTGAGAAGCACGGCGAGCTTACGTCTCTCTTTCTCTCATCGTGCTTCTCGGGCACATTTCTACTGCCTGAGCCTAAATCTGCCCTAAACCTGACCTCTGACCCCTCAGTACAGCTCAGGTCCTTGTACTAGTACAGTAGAGGCCAGGCTTCGGTTGAGAAGTAGTTGGTTATGAAAGTAAATCTGTTCCATCAGATTTTAAAATTTATAAGGCTTTGAATTTCAAACAGCAAAATTTTATGGACTAAATTAACATGTGTTAATTTTAAAAATCTGAATTAACTCATCAGTTTTTATAGCTAATTTTTCCCTACTATTTATTCATTATTAAATTTCAAGCGTAAAAATCCAAAGGGAAAAAAGGAAAAAATTTCAACAAAACTAATTTAGAATGATCCAGTCCAACTTTGAAGTTTTGTAGTTTTTTTATTTAGAGAAGATTAAATGTGTTGAAGTAGTGAACAATTGAATCGAATTGGTAGCAAACTGTAGCTTGATGGTTTGATGTCTGGATCAACTTGTTATTCCAGAAGCATGGATTTGAAAAGTGAATAATGAATTTTAATTACCGAATTTAGCTCAATGAATTTGAGCAACTGAATTTTTTTTCGTTTGAAAATTTTAACTTCAGATTTAGAAATTTAAAACACTGAATAAATAGTAAATAATTTTGGAAAACTGAAATGTTTATTTCAGGGCTTAAAAATTTCACAGTGTGAAGTTCAAAAGTTTATAAATTTAAAAATCTGATGGAACAGATTTACTTCTATGGTCGGTCCCCAAAAACAATAGTATTGTTGGAATGGTCCCCACAATTCACCAAAAACGTGCACACACACACACAGGCTGCTGAATGGAAAACAGTCTCCCTCCTTTTCATGACAACATTTAGGAACTAATACCAGGACCATCTGTGTGATCCAGTCAGGCCAGCCGTCATCTAAATTGCTGACTGCTGCACAGGTTCTGGTTCTGGTGGTGCTACTCCCAAAGGTAATTGGGCCAACTCTTCCAGGAAGATCCAGTAATTATCCAGGATATTCTTTGGAAGAGTCTTTGTGTCCTCGTCGGTCTGCGATCTTCTGGATCTGGAGTCTTCTTCTCTCTGAATGGTGAATCTTGACCTCTGATCTCAGCTGAAATGTTCCACGGGTTCTCCACGTCCTGATCCTGGTTCTGACTGATGTTCTCTAAGAGTCCAGAGCCTCAGAGACAGTTCTGGACAGTGCTTATCTGTTCGTGCCGTTCTGTTGGGGCCCGGTCCGTTCTGATTGAGTCAAACAGACCCAACTGTCTCAATCAGCATTTCCCCCTCTAGTGGTCAGATGCAGAACTACACGGAAACGTCTGGTCTGCCATATTAAACCTGGAGCTGGTTTATGAAGATCAACTCCAGCTAAACCTGCTATCAGAACCGGCGCCGCTCAATTGCAGATCTTCAACCAGTCATTGTTTGGTGTTTACCTTTTTTCTTTCATATCAGATCGAAGAACGACTTCTTGTTGAACAGTCGGGTAATCTGACAATTTATGTAATTGTCAGATTTGTTAGTTTTGAGCCCATTTACATAAAAACCTTAAACCTTAAGATTATTTAATTGAAACCATTTAAATCCGATCAAACAAGATTTTGCATGTAGATTTGCTTCTTCCGTTGCTCATCTTCTTCTTCTTCTCTGGTAAATGTCACTAGGAACCGTACCATCATGGCAGAAAGCTCGGACATGGAGGAGCTCCTCGCGGCCTTCAGGAAGTTCTCGGTTTACGGCGACTCGAAGGCGACCGGGAAGGAGCTGAACGGGAAGACCTGGGCCAAGCTGTGCAAGGACTGCCGGATCATCGACGGGAAGAACGTCATCGGCACTGATGTGGACATCGTCTTCTCTAAAGTGAAGTGAGTGAGTCTCTCCAGTGTCTCTGACAATGCTTGGTCGGACGTCTCTGCAGCTAAAACTCGTGTTCTCCAGACAGAGGACAGCTCGGGTCATCACCTACGAGGAGTTCCAGCGAGCACTTGTGGAGCTGGCCCCAAAGAGGTTCAAAGGTCAAAGCGAAGAAGACGCCCTGCAGTCGATTCACAAGCTGGTGGAGGGCGGAGAGCCCAGCAACGTTGGGGTGACGGTGAGACCATCGCAAATCTGAAACCAACGCCATTGTAGCTGAGTTTGAAAAGGTTTGAGACTGAAGGAGCTTAGAAACAAAGATCTGGAGAAGTCTGATGTTTTCTTCAGAGGAGGAGGTATCATGCTGTGGGCTGGGATTATCTCTACTGATGAAGCATTGATGAGGGAAAGGAAGAGCTTTCTGCTGCCTTCAATTACAATTCAGATCATTTAATTACATAGTAACTATTTTTTCCCACTTCTCTTTACCTGAAAATTAAAAATACACTTCAGTTCATTGTAGTTATCAACAAACCAGTTCAGTGTTAAGATCAGCTTAAAGGTTTCCAGTCTAAGGAAACCATCAGATCCGTGGGATCGTTGAGTCCTTCTGGATCAGAACACAAGAAGATAGGTGGACTTAACAGCAATCCCTCATACTGAGCATGCATGTGGTGACAGTGGAGAGGAAAAACTCAAACTTAACAGGAAGAAACCTGCAGCAGAACTCAAACTTGAAACTGGATCAGATCTGCCACGAAACAGAGAAAAACGCAAATGCAAGTTTAGTTTCTAAGGAAATACTAAAAATGAATAGAATAGCAGGATACGAAGAACACACAGTTATTGGCAGAAATATCTTAGTCACAGAAACTGTCTCAGTAACAGAATCAGACCAGGTGCAGAAAACAGATAGTTAACAATTAAATCAGTCCCTCCAGAAAATTATGATTCTGCGATCGCAGAAAATCCCGCAAAATCAAGGAAAGGGCACAGAATATGTGGGGGTGAGCATAATTTAAAAAAAGCTGCATATTCACCACATAAACAGCATCTAAGTGCAGAAATCGCAGAATTATGTACATTTGCTTGATTTTACAGATACCAAATTTTTTCTCAGAAATTTGAAATAATTGATGATTTTCTTACTTTTCACTGACACTAACCCCCCCAGCCAAAAGTGAACGGTCCGGCGCATCGCATAGTGACGTCATCACCTCCGTGCGCCACCAGAACAAACACACATTTTGGTCCCAGCAGCGGCAGCACGTCACGCGTCGGCCATATTGGATGGGTCAGATCTGCCCCGTAAACTAATAAAAGCAGATGGACTTAAGTTCACAAGTCTAAAGCGTTACAGTTAGCATGATTACATAGATAGCATAGATGACCTTAAATGGTCCAAGACTCTAAGTTAGCATAACGGGACTAAATAACTGGCTCAGCTATGATGCTATGTTATGTCATGTTTGCTGTTTACTAGATGTGGGAGAAGCAGGTTTATTCTCCTACATTTGGAAACAACAATTCACACGTTTTTACACTTTCTGCATTTTCATTGCAGAAAACAGAGGAAATGTCGCAGAATTCACCTCAAAATCAAGGATTTTTGCCCGTGTTTTTCTGGGGGGACTGAATAATAGTGAAATTCACAACTTTTTCAGGATGATTTATGCTCTGTAGCAGCATCTCACCTGGACTTCACCTTATTTTTTTGCGCCCCCTCTGGTTCGATGACCATTAACCGTGTAGAACGACGATTTTGATCTGATATGAGATTCTGCTGCTCAAATAAAAACAGAATCTAAAAGTTTCTGATGAAATTTCGGTTGTCTGTGTCTTTTTAGAAAGTGGCGAAGACGGCGACGGTGGACCGTCTAACGGACACTTCGCGGTACACGGGGTCACACAAGGAGCGCTTCGATGGCACCGGCCGCGGCAAAGGTCGCGAGGGTCGCGAAGAGATCGTGGAGAACACTGGCTACGTGAAGGCGTACAAGAAAGCCGGATCGTACGACAGCAAGGTGAAGGCTGACAAATGAGGGGAGAGGCCCCCTGCTGGACGCTCTTGGGAACTGCATCTATTTGGTGGCAGGGCCGGACCAAAACCCTGAACTGTGATCGTGTGTGTGTGTGTGAGTGTTAACTAAACAGAGCTGCACTCAGATCAGATTACCAGAGCAGCGCCCCCCTGTAGCCGGAACCGTGTGTGGACTTTCAATTAGTATAGAAAAACTTTACTTTTTTAAATCTGCTTTCGACAGGCACTACAGTTTAACATACTCAGAGCTTTTAGCTTAAAAAACCTTTTCAGTCGGAGCTCCTTCCTTTGATAAAACTGCATGACTTTGTGAAACTAAAGTAAACGAGTTTGAAACCCTGAGGACAGACGTTCTTATTGATATCTTGTGATTTTTAAAGAGTTTATAATATTTGTAGCCAAAAAACCTTTTTAAAAAACAAGAACAAAAAAATCACATCCATCAGTTTTTGTTGTTTTTTATTTTTAGTAATTAGGAGCTACAATGAAGAGCTTCACAATCTGCACTTCCATATATGGATTACTGGAGTGGAAAATAACTGAAAGCTCAAAAGCTCCCCGACTTGTAAAAGCTCCATCATCTCCAGCTTAACTAAACTAGTTAAGCCACCAGGGGGCACCAGAGACTCAACAATCCGTAAAAGTGGTATGACAATATAAAAAACTATAGGCCGTCTTCTATAAATGGGTTCTCCGCTAACTCATCTCCTCGGTACAGCGACCTCTGGTAGCCAAAATCACAACTTTTAAGGTACAGGTCCTCCTTCCTGGTCATATTCCTTAAATGCTGGGTTATTATTTTTCAATGATGGAGGATGGATTCATATTCTACTGTAGAATAAACCAGTTTTACTGTCGGAGAGATTTGGAGAAATAAAATCAATATTGACCCCAGAAAATGTCTTTCTCAGTCTAATCTAGTGACACCTAGTGGTAGTAGCAGGTACTTCACGTTGAATCGGGAATGAATCTTCTCTGACTTACCTGCTAGGGAACAAGTTTACATGGTTTTATGTGTTTTATTCTTTGAATCAGAACCAGAACCGCTGGTGGCAAAAACCAATTGAGAAGCATCTCTGTGGTCCAGCGAGCCGACAGTTGAAGCTCAGCAGCGTTTCATTATGTACGTTTGAGTTTTATATCTTATTGTTTATATTAAATATATATATATATGTTAATGTTATACATTAAATCTAAATACTAAATCTAAATATGTCACTGAGTGCCACGCCCATTACCACGCCCCTCCAGACATTCATTAATCACATAGCCACGCCCACACCACGGTTTTCTAGGTTGCATCAGAGCCACGTTAGCAAGGTATCTTGGCGATGATTAAATGAGTAATTGCTAAAAATAATTTTACTTCACTTACCGTTAATGATGGGGACGGCACCGGTTGATTTACCCCCTGTAGTGCTGCCCTCACACCCGCCAGAACCGCTGGTTCAATTTCATCTGCTTGCAAAGAAACTGCCATGCTAGCTTGTCCAGTAGTACCGGTGCCTCAAATTGCACTCCTGTTTTTTGTCCTATCACCTACCGAACCTGCTCCATGGTGTGGGCTTGGTTATGTGATTTATAAATACCTGGAGGGGCGTGGCAATTGGCGTGACACTAAGTGACGGATTAAGATTTAGATTCCTTGGTTGGCTAATGCCAGGGTTAAAAAAAGTCTTGGTGGGTCTACAGCCTTACCAAGCAACCACACTGGCGCCGCTTATGCGTAGAGGCTAGCTTTAGGTCACTAGGTTGAGATTTTTTAAATAATTGGTGAGGTTTTACCAGCACTCTAGACAGTGCCTTGCCCAGGGGCACCTTGGCACTATAATGCTCCGTTCACACCAAACGCGTCTAACACTTGACGTTGGACTCTTTTTTAGATTTTGTGAACTTTTTATGTTCAGGCGCTCAAACGCACGTCAAGCGTCTCCACTTCCTTTCTTCTCTCGTCGGACTTCCTGTCTCTTCAACGGTCTTTTTGTACAATGGAGAATGAAACTGAGAAAGCGGCTAGTCTTTATTTAATAAACCAAGAGAGCGTGGTTGTCGGCTGATTGGTCCACGCTCAAGCGTCCAGCGGTACGAGTTCAATATTCCCGACTTGAGCGTCTGGAGCATCGGACGCTGTAGAAGCTCCAGACTGGTCTGGACGTGTTTTATGTGCCACGAGACTTTCCGACACCTCTAGACGCACGTCTACATAGGCTTTGCATGTAAACTGGACGCTCTTGACGCTCCAGACACTTTTGGATTGAACGCAGCATAACAGGAGATAGTTGTAAATAGACCTGAAACTATGGAGTTAAATTCCTGCCAAGACGTTGCAAATAAATAAATAACTTTTTTCAAAGTGTCCTTCGGTTATGAAACAGTTCCACTGCATCTGTGGTAAAATTTCTACCACAAGTCATATGACTTACCAAAGGTAGATGGAGTTGGCTCTTCCTACCCCTCGACAGCAGGGGGAGCTATTGAGACAACTGAAACGCACCAAGAGCTGTTGGGCCCAAGGAAGCCGGGCGTAGCGACACTCATGTGGTTCATGTAGCTTTGACAATGGTTCCAAACGTTTGAACGGCTTCTGGTGCAAAAACAACTTTTTTTATATTTCCCCACAGAAGTTTGGGTGTTTATTCAGCCATAATGAACCGATTACTGGTTACTTTACAGAGTAAGACTTTTCAGACGCGGCAGGGACATTCATAACCAAGAGACTGCTAGCAGGTGAAAACAGGCTACTGACCAAATTTCATTTACAAAACATGGGAGTATGTCTGCAGTAACGTACAAATACCTCAACAGAAGGAACATAAATTGCTCCATATGTTTGGTTCAAGTGAGCAGAAGCAACTTTACCATCACCACAGGTCACAACAACAGAAAACTGTGAGCTGTAAATTTAATCTGCACATTCAAATATTTTCCTTCAGGGCTCAAATGGTACAAAATGCACAAGGGCCCCAGGAAATGTGCATGGAAATAAACGAGTAAATGACTCTAAAGGGACACAAAAGAAAGGGCAGTTTGTGAAGACACAGTCGGGCCAAGTGAGACTGAGAGGCTGACGCCGTTCCAACCGGAAGAAATCCTGCAGTGAGAAGTCCAGGAGTTTTTCCATAAGTCCAAGTGTAACCAGTTCTTTTCTGCGTTGTGCTGGTTAATAAATAATTTGACCGTGACACCGTTCGTCCTTTCAGAGATGGACGATTCTCCTTTTGAATCTGACAATGAGCAGAAACGTGCACGTCATGAGCTGCCCGCTCCAAATCCTACACAAAACAAAGTGTGTGATAGAACTAAAGTCATTCCCTGTTACTGCATGGTAATAAAGTCACCTAAACAATCACAGCAAGGGATCAGTTTGTATTTCATAATGTAAATTGCAACAAAAACGCACTTAGAAAATAAACTAGATTTACATGGATGAAAAAAGGACTCGCATTCCACCTCTCACACAAGACAGGATTACTAAGGGGTGCAAACATTTAAACCATAGAGGAAGCAACAGTCCAGGTTCTGGTCCAGAAAGTTGAAAAGCTTTTCAGAAGCAGGTCCGGGGTCATTCTTAATGGATGCTCTACGGAGAGAAGCAAATCTATTAGAAAGCATGCTGGCCTTCATGATATAAAAACCAGATTCATCAGGCTGAGGCTCAGAATAGCAGCAAAACATTTCTTTAACAAAAAAAGAGTGTTTTTGGATGTAACAGCCATAAAGCATCGAGGTGGAATAACTTCCACGACTAAGGTCACGGCTCAAAGAAACTTTCTGTCCTTCTTAGTAGATCAGCTCTAATCACATCGACTATGCTGGTGTCACTAAGCCCCGCCCCCTTTAAACAGGAAGTAAGCTGTGTTTTGATGTTACTTTACTACATATTACTCTGTAACTCATGCAGGTTTAAACCTGCGTTTGATGATATTCAACAACATGATGCCTCATCTGTGCCATGTAAAACAACAATGTAGGGCTCATTTTTGTTAACTTGTTCACATGACCTGGGAGCTATTACATATTAAATATTTACATTAAAAATGTATTTAAAAACAATATTAAATGGGTTAAATTTTGCTAAAAACAAGTCTGCTCTCAACTTCTGTGATGATTCTCATTGTTGTCATGTTGTAGAATAATTCCACAGTATCGTTTTGTCATTGTGTTCCATAACAAGAAGCTTTTAATTATTGTTTGTCAACAGTTTTTGGTTTGGAAATATATTCACGGCCCCAAAATCAACAACCGTGTTTCCGAGGAGGGATCGGCTCACAGACGTTTTTAGAAATCTTAGTTACTTAATCAGATCAGTCCGGAGCTAGAAGCTGCTAAAATCCCAAAGCTTGAATATGGTAGCAGTTAATGGGAGTAGACTTTGAGTTATTACTTTCCCATGATGCTTAGCGTGATATGTAGCGCAGCGGGAGTTGGATGTCTGCAATATAAAGGCTGTTGACATCACTTAAAGCGCCATTAACTCATCTCTGCTAATAGAAAGTTCTGAGATCATTTAATGCGCGTTGTGGAGGGCGGTGCTCGTGCTCCGTCAGTCGCTGTGGCGCTTATCTAGGAGGGCCGCTCATCGCTGCTTGCAGCTTCATTTTCTTAGCATTAGTCTTCCCCCCATCCCGTTTCGCTAATTTGACGACCTAAACATACACAAAAACTCACCAAACTTCACCAAAAGTTGACTCCCACCTCAAATTTCAGTATTTTAATGGAGTCAAAAATGGGCGTGGCCAAATCACTCTACAATTTCAGGTGAAGTTTGGTGAGTTTTCGGTTTATGTTTAAGCCTCAAATTAGCAAAACGGGATGCGGTGGAAAACGGAAGAAACAAAATAAGAAAAACAATAAACCTAACAGATAACATAGGCGCTAATAAAAAGAAATCCTCCTCACATTTCTGTTTCTACATTTAGTGTAATTTGGGGTTCATCTTTTAAGCGCCACTAGAGGGTCCTGTGATGTTAGACTAAACTGTTCTAGGTAGAGATAAGAAAAACGAAGCGACCTCAGAGAGCAGAAAGAAAAGTTAAATACGCCAAGATTTAAAGAAAGAAGAAGCCAATCAAGAAGGAAGCCTAATTCTTCATGTGGTCCTCAGCCAACAAAGTATTTTGTTTCTTTTATATCTCAGAAGTGTTTTATTTGTTAGTTGTGTTCATTCAATCAAGCTAATTACATATTTGTGTGTGTTTTAGTTTCACGTCGTTTTTACGAATCTTGACTAAGCGGATTTAATAAATCGCATCAGTGCAGAAAGTCACTTGTGTCTGTCGGGTACCTGGAGGAACTACACTCAACAATTACGTTTAATGAGGACGTCCCCATGTAGGCGGCCGCCGTCGTTAACGAACGATCTGTAACTCGAACTAAATCAAGTATGTCGGTGTCGCATCAAAAGGCCGAATATTTTCACCCTCAGTAGCTGGAATTACCATAAAAATGAGAAAATTATCAAACTTCACAGTGTAAGATGGGAATTTTTCAAACGCTGAAATAGTCGAAAGTGAATTAACTAAAACTGGCATTATAAAATATTACTGCGAAACTGTCATACAGAGAAGTCAGCTAACGCTTCACAATAACAACAAAAGTTTTACTTTTATCAACTTACAGTGCAAAACACTTCAGAAACACAGAGAACGCTATACATCCAATGCTGGCACTGCTGGTGTTAGGAACTACGAGCAGCTCCAAGGCCCTCCTGGTCTAACGCTGGGCTTCGTTGGACCCAGCAGCTCTTGGTGCGTTTCAGTTGTCTCAATAGCTCCCCCTGCTGTCGAGGGGCAAGAATTGCCAACTCCATCTAAGCTAGTCACGTGATCTTTGGTATATCATATGACTTGTGGTTTATGTTTTTATTTATATGCAACATCTTGGCAGGAATTTAACTGCATGCTAGCTATGCTAGCTTAGCGGGATGAAGCTGCTTGAATTTCACTGGCAGCCAATCAGCGCCGCCTGGTTGAAGTTAATAGTCTTAAAACTTTACATTTGGTGTGGTTATAGTTTTAAGAACTGGAGCCGCCAAAGGAAGTACAAGAATCCCTCAGTGGACTTCTTACTACCCCCCGCCACCATAAGATCCTGGTAGTCTGGTCCCTGAGGGCCACAGCCAGAGAGTCCCACTGGTTTATCAGGTGACCGGGAACACAGGTATGCGCCATGAAACTGTGGTGAAACTTCTTCTGCGGTCTGAACCCGCCCCCTCAGGGCGAGCGCCACCGCACCGCAGCAGAACGTCAGCCAGCAGACGGAGCTGCAGGCCAGCAGGAGGCGCTCCTCCCCGAAGAGTCTGAGCAGAGCGGGGCGTCTCCACAGGAAGTCGAGGAAGAGCGCCTCCTGCTGGACTACGCTTTGGAGCGACAGCAGGACGAGACGGAGCTGGCGGCTGTGACCGAGGATGTCGAAGCTGCCGGGGGAGAAACACTCCGGGGAGGAGCAGGAGAAGAAGAAGGCTGAGAGCAGGGACAGCACCACCTGGTGGAGAGATTGCAAACACCGTCAGGATGGGTTCCACTCTTATGATAACGTTTCCCTTATAGACGACCAACAGTTTATAGAAGGGATGCAGCGATACCACTTTTTTACAAAATGAGTGTACGAGTACTTACATTTGTGTACTCACAGATACCGAGTACTTACGCCATTACACATATAGTTACTTTGGATTTTTTTATTTTTCCACAGATATTATTATTTGAACAACATTCCCTATTATGTGCAAACATACAGTACAAACACAAATTTAACTAAACTGTCAAATACTGAAATGCTTTTTTGCGGTACTGAGGACAGAGACTCAGTGTCCTGGTTTTTGTGCCGCCAGGTTTGTGGACGGGGCGCTGTCTGGGGGAGCAATGGTTGTGGGCGTGTGTGTGAATCTCAGGCGCGCTTGCTCATGGGTTCCTCAGGCGCGCTCAACTCTGACAAACTGCTCACTCGCCTCCTCTGCTCGCGCTCGGCTCTGTGTCTGCGCTCGCAACTCTGCTGAATGTTATTGAGTCTGAGAGTATGAATCAACTTTGTGTATTTGGAAGGAATTATTTAATTGGATGAAAAAGGCCAGTCTTTGATCACCTGGGAGCTCATTTACATATAATGTAGAGTTGTGGACGCGGAGCCGAGCGTGAGTGAGTTGAGTGAGCGGGCGGTTTGTCGGAGTTGAGCGCGTGTCCGAGCTCCTTTGAGCGGGCGCTTACCTGCTATTAGTGCCCACACGGTTGCGGTTGTTGCTCCTTCAGGTGGCTCTGTGCCCGCGGACCTGGTGGCACAGAGATCACGCCATGAGGCCCACCCAGGCCCAATAGTTGCACCGAGGGTGGTATTGGTGTCGTGGTATCACTGGCAATTTTATAAGTACGAGTAGAGTACTTATGCCCGGTATCGCACCGATACCCAATACCAGTGTCGGTATCGGTGCATCCCTAGTTTATTAATATGTCAATACACCTGTTATGGATCAATTAGTGTTTATTATGAAAATTTAAGGGTGAGAAAAAACAAAACTGAACAAATACTGAGCCAAATCTTTTTACTTTTTTACTAACATTTAATTTTGAGTTAACATATATTAAATATCGCAGACAAAGTTACTACCTAGTCGACTCAATAAATAAGCATTTGTACACGTCATTTTTAAATTTATGCAGTAATAAAGTTTGATAAATAAATAAAGTATTCTTTTTATTGATTTATTTATTTTAATTTGTATTATTATTTTTAATGCTTAATTTTTAAGTATTTTTATTTTTTATTTTTTGTTTTTAATTTTTACTGTATTTATTTCAAATAAATAAAATATTTTTTTTTATTATTATATTTTTAAATATTATTTTTATTTTATTTATTTTTTTCTTTACTTATGTTGAATAAATAAAGTATCATTTGTATTAATTTTAATGTATTGTTTAGAATATTTTCTTTGTAATTATTATTTTTAATATGTATTTTTTAGTTTCTTTTTTTACTTTATTTATTTTAAATAAATATTCTTTTTAATATTTTATTTTTAAGTATTGTTTATATTATTTATTTTTATTTTTTACTGTATCATTTTTATTCAGTTATTTATTTCATCTTTATTTTCCCTTTGGAATAAATTAAGTATCTTTGACTGAAAAGTAAACCTGTACATGAAATTATGCTTTTGTTCTTAGAAATAGTTTTTAAAATGTTGTTTTTGTTTAAAAAGGTAGTCCACACGTAGTTTTTTCTGTTTGAGTTTTGGGATCATCACAGTCTGACTTCACATGTTTGAATATTAGTGGAGAATAATTTATGCTCTCAAGATTCAAGAGACCAACCAGAACCTTATGTGTTTGTTTTTTTAAATTATTATTTTGTGGTGGAGATTTGTTTCATATATACCCAGCAACGGATGGATGAGCATGTTAAGTATGAAGGCTCAATAACTACTTAATTAATGCCTAATAAACACTATGTAACACATTATAACATATCCATAAACTATGAATTAGCCATCAATACAGGGACCTTTAGTGTAACAAAGTATGAATTTAATAATAATAGATTGTTAGTGACACCACCTGGAGGAGATGCAGGTACGATGCTGGCGTGGTCGTCCAGCTGTGGGTGGAGAGGCGGTGGGCGATCGGGCTGATAACAGTGATCACTGCCAGGCTGCGGAGCTTCCTGGGGATTGTCCAGCGAGGACAGACTCTTCCACAACAGGAAGTCGCGCAGGAGGTCCAGCAGAGGAACGCTACCGCTGGGAGGAAGATCTGAAACCAGACAGCTCATCATCACCATCATCACGTCTGGATTCAGAATCACAACCGTCCTCTCACCCATCCAGACAGAGGCGCATTCCCAGAGCAAGGGCATTTAGAGTTCACATGTCAGAAGACACGGTTCTCATTTAGTACCAAATGTGGAGGTGGCACAAGTTGTATTTTTGGGTGAAAAGATCCGAACTACGCTGTTCAGACTCCAGGGAAATAAGTTAGCCGAGTGTAAAAACTTAGCTTCAGTCTGTCTTTCCTCCCAGAGTTCTACCAACCAACCCTCCACCACATCCTGCACCTACCAAACAACTGAGGGATCAGACGTTCCTACCTTTCCCAGCATGCTTTGCGTCCAGACAGAGTCGGAACTGTACAGGTAAAGAGCCAAAGCAGAGCAGTACAGGTAGATGGCCCCTCCCACATTGTCGAGGAGGAGGAGTAAGTGATGAGCGTCCTCTGAGAGGGGATGGAACAGGCGAGCAGCAGCACTGCAACATGTCAACAGAGGAGGTCAAAGGTGACAGGAGCCCGTCTGAGGTTCAGGGTTCTGGCTCTGTTTAAAGGGCTCTATAAAAATATCCTACGATACTTGTAGAAAAAAGTATCATTAAAATAAATATAAATAAGCACATTTATAAAAAATATATATATAGGCAGATTGGGCTCTAAATTGTCCTTACGTGTGAGTGTTTGCATGAGTGGTTGTTTGTCCTGTATGTTTCTGTGTAGCCCTGCGATGGACTGCCGACCTGTCCAGGGTGTCCCCCTGCCTCTCGCCCGATATAAGCAGGAGAAAGACACCAGCAGACCCACTCAACCCCAATAAGGACAAGGGTGTACAGAAAATGTACAGAATATATATATATATATATATATATATATATATATATATATATATATATATATATATATATATATATATATATATATATATATATATATATATATATATATATATATATATATATATATATATATATATACCGGTATACAGGGGTACATATCGACGTATTGACGTCACTTCCTGTAGTTGCACTGTGCCTCTGTTAGCTCTTATTACTTCGTATTCTCTGTATTGAGACATTTCTGTCCAATTCTAAACAAACCTTCACGTTAATCACACATTTCTGTTGCTCCATTTGACGTTTTTAGAAACAGTAATATTTCTAAACTGACCTTTTTTTGTATCATGAGCACTCGCTAGCTTAGTTAGCTTAGCTTCTGGCGGTACTATGGCTTCTCCTTCTGCTTCTCCTCTTTCCTGCTCTGTGTGTCAGATGTTTAGTTATTCCTCTGCCTCCTTTAGAGATAATGGTACCTGCGTTAAATGTAGCATTTTTGTAGCTTTGGAGGCGAGGGTGTGTGAATTGGAAGCTCGGCTCCGTGCTATTGAAACACCCGCAGATAGCCGAGGCCCATTAGC
>JAVLVB010000601.1:97499-109784 GCA_032876305.1 Orestias chungarensis
TTCCCCACTCAGCGATACACCCACTGAGAAACAGACTCTGGTAATTGGCAGCTCCATAGTCAGAAACGTTGCTTTAGAGAAACCAGCAACCATAGTCAAATGTTTGCCAGGGGCCAGAACAGGCGACATAAAATCATACCTCAAACTGCTGGCTAAGGATAATCGTAAATACAGTAAAATTGTTATTCACGCTGGCGGTGATGACACCCGGTTACGCCAATCGGAGGTCACTAAAATTAGTGTTGCTTCGGTGTGGTGAGTTTGCAAAAACAATGTTGGACTCTGTAGTTTTCTCTGGTCCCCTGCCTGATCGGACCGGTGACGACATGTTTAGTCGCATGTTGTCATTCAACCGTTGGTTATCTAGGTGGTGTCCAGAAAACGGTGTAGGGAGACACACTGATGCATGTGCTCGTTGGTTTGGCGACTCCGGTACTGATTTTTAATTATGTTCATATTTGAGATCGCAGATTTACATATTTATGTGGAGCAGAACATTGTAAGGATGTACATTTTCTGTCCATTCTGGTTGAAACTGGCAGTTTTTCTGTCCAGTTTTCTTTTTGGAGCAAATTTCGGGCCATTAAAGCTCCGGTCGATAAACGTGCGGCTGTTGCTGAGTGACTGTCTCAAGTTTGGGAGGGCTGTAGTGCTATCTGTTTATCATTGCCATGGAGGCCACCCCCAGCCTCGTATTGAGATCGTGGCGTGGGATTTCAAAATAAGAGCAAGATATTTAATTAATTAATTAATTTTTTAATAATAAAAAAATACTTTTCACAACAGCTCATGGCCCATTAATAAATACCCAAAGGTCCTCAAAAGGCCCGCGGGCCGCTATTTGAGTATGGGGGGTCTAAAGTGTGACCAAGAGAGTGGGTAGGCTTCTGGATTTTTTGAGTGAAGCCAATTCAGTCTAAAATGGCAGTAAAGACTGGCATTTTATGGCAGTTCTGGTGGAAAATCTGAAGACCAGAGACTGGAATGGAAGTCGACAGGAGAAACCACTCTTGGTATCCAACTAGAGGCATTATGGGATGGATTAGATCAAAGCACATTCAGGGGTAAGCACGGTCTAGTCAAAGTACAGACCTGAAGGCAACTGAGTAATGACTGTGGTGGGACCTGAAACCGATGCAAAGAAGCTCTGAACCTCCGAAACAGAGGAGCAGAATATACTGGCACACCGCACTTTTACGATTATTACATAAGAACCGTGAATCCTGATAGAACGAGCTACAGCTGGAACGAGACTGAGTGTGAACTGACCTGCAGCTCAGGTGAGAGACGGCAGATGACGCATGGAAGACCAGAGGCAATGAGTCGACGTCCACTGAGAGTCCCTGACCGTCTGGACCCCGCAGGCGAAAGCCAAGGACCCCCTGGGGAAGGTCAGAGGTCAGGAAGGAGGACATGTTTGGGGGTCAAAGGTCATCACCAGGTCCATCAGTGTCCTACCCCGCCTCCCAGCACTGCGAACATCATAAACCTCAGGACCACGGCGACAGCAGCCAGCAGGGGGCCCCATACACTCAGGGTCTCATTGTGCATCTGGAACAGGCTGAGCAGGTAAATCCGCCACGGTTGACCCACCGGACGGTACCCCCCCAGGATGAAGCGTCTCCGGAACAGAGGCGGGACATCTAGGTCTCTGGCGGTGGGGGGGAGGCAGGGAGGGACAGGGAAGCACAGGGAGGGGGCGGCGAAGGACAATCCTGGCATGATGGGAAATGGTCCAGGGATCTGGGGGAGAGGTCAGAAAGGTGATGGGCTTTGGATGCAACAACTGAGGCTCATGGGAAATCGAGTTCTTCTGGGTACAAAACGGAGAATTTGTTTTGAGTGATAAACTAAATTGTTTGTCATCAAATCTCCTTCATAATCTCTCTGAGGGAGATGCTGCGCCCCCTGCTGGGTGAAAACAGGTACGTCCACCTGAAGCTGATCCTTTATTGAGTAAGAGTAAGAAATGCGTGTCCACAACTCAAACATTCGTAATCATATTTATATGTCAATAAAGTTCTTGTAGCCAAAATTCTGCTGAAATATTTTGAGTCTAAGAGTTTGAATCTAAAAGCTGTGAGTGCAAAGTCTTATGAACACAACTCTGATTTCTACGACTACGAACTCTTCCTTTCTCTTTGAACACGAATTCAACTTTTCGGCTACAATTAAAGAAATTTTACGAAGATGTCACAGGGCAGAGTAATCGATCCACAGTCACATCAAACACAGCCTGCTCCAAATTTAAAGATGGCAGAAGACAGTGGACCTAGTGGAGCAACCACTTGTTTATATAGAGATTTATATTGATCTTACCTGTGATGCTTCACCTGAGGCTGTTGCTCCACCCGGATATATACACGCTGGTGCTTAAGTCCAAATCCTTTATCAGATAGCTCCCAGTTTAAGGATCTTCTAAACTTTGTGGATAAAATCAGGAAGCCTGATCCTGATCATCACTTGGAGCGAGTTTTCTTTCAGAACACTTTCCCAGCCTGTGTGGAAACAGCCTTACCTGTGTCGGCTCTGCTGCTGCGAGTGGTTCTTCCAGTCTGTGAGTTCACATGATTCCAGCTCTGCACAGTGAGTCTTTGTTTTCCAGAGGAATTCGAGCTGAATTTTACTCAAATGGGATCCTCAGCAGGACGCTCCCGATGTCATGAGACTGAGCAGGAAAACTGGGCTGTGGGGAGGTCATCAAAAGGTCATCATAACCGTCCCACAGCAACGTCGGCCAGTCATTTTAACCCCAGAAAACACACAGTTTTGATAACTGAGGATCCTGAACATAAAGACTGATGAAGAAAAACATCTGAGTCTAAACATCAGAGGAAAACCCTGACGCCTTTTAACACACATGGATTTAATTGTTGGTATCTTTCAATTAATGAAAGAAAAACCCACAATGGTCACAGAAATAAACTGAATCTGGAAAAAGTCATATTGATTAGAATACATATATGAAGAGTCCCTATTGCTTCTCAACCGTGCTTCAACAGAGTTATATTGTCTGCCACTCCTTCCAATCCTAAGGGATCTGCCACCCCACCACCAACAACAACAACAAAAAAATTAACGCCTATTATTTTATATTATTTAAATAACTTTTATTGTATAATATCTCCTTTTAGGATGACATATAATTTTAATTTAATCTATAACACGTTATTTTGTCTTGTATAACCGCATTAACCCTCTGCGGAATGTGTCTGGTTCTCCGGTTTTTGGTTTGGTTTATTTATGGATACAGTTAAAACAAGGTATCCAAGGGATGACATGTAAAAGTGTAAAAAACCTGTTTCCAACATGGTCCCTGATGGAAAGGACAATACATACAAACACATGCAACAAATATCACATACAAGTATAACGTCACATTCCTAATTCTCTACTTTATTCCACAATAAAGCTCTAACCCTTTGTTTTTTCTGCCATTTTAATATTTAATGGAAGGCTATTCCATAGAATAATCACAGTATAAAAGAAAGAGGTGCGTGCCAAGCTCTTTGCAGGTGGTACCTTACAGGAGTGGACACTTGCTTTGTTTCATGGGCATGTTGAGTATGCACCATTACAATTTGGGAGCCCAGATAATTAGGGGCTGTCCCATTGATAAGGTTGAACATGTGAATCAGTTTTAACTGTTCAACCCTTAGCCTTACAGGCAGAAAATCCACTTTTGTAAAATCATTAAGAGTGACATGATACCTAGAAGGTTTACCTAATATAAAACGGATCATGTTATTCTGCATAACCTGCATTTGATTTTTGATTTTCACTGTCAGGCCACTAAACCATGCTTAACAGGCATAATCAAAATGGCACTGCACAAGCGCTAACACCAGAAGTTGTTTTACCTTAAAACCTAATTGCATTGCGCTACGGTACAAAAATGTCAATTTGGAAGCTATTTATTTAATAGCTTCTCCGCAACTAAATGACTGGTCAACGTCTGGTCCAGAGTTAAACCTAAGTATGTAACTTTTGTCTTTGTTTGAATTTCACTGCCATTGCATATCACTTTTAATTCAGGGGTCTTTTTTATCTTGTCTTTGGTATCAAATTAAATGCATTCAGATTTCCCCACATGTAATGTCTTACACTACTCAACTCATCACTAAGGGTGTCTAAGGGAGATGTTTCTACCAGATACAAGTAGTGAGGAGTCATCAGCAAAGGACCTAAAATTGAACCTTTGGCTACCCCACAAGATATTTGTAAAGGTTCTGATTTGGTTATGATTTGAACCACTGTAATGATGCCTGGCCAAAACCCATGCATTGCAACTTAGATAAAAGAATTGAACGGTCCACAGTGTCAAACTCTTTCTGCAAATCTAATAAAACCATGCCACTATAATGTCCTTTTTCACTTTCTTGTCTAATGAAATCATATTGGTGAGTGAGGCATGTGTCAGTGGAATATGCTGATCTAAAACCAGATTGGAGGTCATATAACAAGTTGTTCTGAGTTAAGTAGCTTTCCAACTGAGACCACTCTTTCCAAGACTTTAGACATAGTTGGTAGAATTGACACTGGTCTATAGTTCTTCACCTCTGTCCAACTATTTTGCTTGAATAGAGGGAGTACCCTGGCCCATTTCATTTCAATTGGAACTTTACCAAGTTGTCTCGACAGAATAATTATATGTGCAATGGCGCCCCCTGTAACATTATCAAGGAATCAAGGAATTTTATTTGTCATCACATCACATCTGGTACATGAGGTGGGACAAAATTTTAATCCCACGGTCCAGTTTACACCCTGAGAGCAATTTTAAAATAGCTACAAAATAAGAATAACATTATAAAATATAAAGAAATATAAGAGAATAGATTGTGACTACACAGAATCTACAATATGGGACTTCGAACATAGCAGCAATGAAAATTCGGAGTGCAAAATTTGCTGTGGCAGCATGGATGGTTAATAAAGTGACATTTTAAAGTGACATATTAAAGTGATCAGTGCAGGTTAAATGAGAAAGTTTTTTTGATTTTCATTAGTAATTGTCCTTGCGTGTGTTTGAGAGTCTCACAGCTTCAGGAATGAAGCTGTTTCTCAGTCTGGTGGTTTTGCACTTGATGCTCCGCAGCCTCCTGCCTGAGGGGAGCGGGACAAAAAGTGAGTGTGCTGGGTGTGTGGGATCCTTCATGATCCAGGTGGCCCTCTTCCTACATTTTTGCTCCTCGGTCGATCGTGATCGATGTATTGGGCACCCCTGCCATAGAGTAAGTCACAGAGATCCTTAAGGCTTGTAGGGTTATGTTGGTTAACGCGACTCTGCAACATCGCATCAAAATTGGGGGCAGCTCCACTGGATTTTCAGACTAAGGTTGTCTCAATATTCAAAACGTGGGTCCAACTACAGGGGACTCACACTCCAAAGCCTCCCCGGTAAGATCTACTCGGGGGTTCTGGAGAGGAGGGTCTGTCAGATAATTCAACCTCGGATTCAGGTAGACCAGGTTGAATTTCAGCCTGACTGTGGAATAATGGAATCGGGTTTTGGTCCACGTTGAAGGCAGTAGGTCGGGATATTTCCTTTGTGACAGATTCTGTTAATGGACAGAATTTCTATGTCCAGCCAAGGTGTCGAGAGGATCTGTTCCGTTTTGGTGGTCTTAGGATTGTGTCCCTGCTTTTTGCGGAGGATGTGGTCCTGTTGGCTTCAATCGCTCGTGGTCTACAACTCTCACCGGCGCAGTTTGCAGCCAAAGTGTGAAGCAGCCGGGATGAAAATCAGTGACTCCAAATCTGGCGCCTCCATGGTCTTGAGCCAGATAAAGCAAGAGTGCCTTTCTGAGTCAAAAAGGAAAACTCTCAATTTACCGTTCGATGTATATTCCCTCCCTCATCTACGGTCATCAGCATTGGCTTGTAACTGAAGGAGTAAGATCGTGGATACAAGCTGTCGAAATGAGGTTCCTCTTCAGGGTTTCTGGGCTCTCCCTTAGAGATGGGGAAGGCGCTGTGTTGATGAAAATTTACTCTTCTGGATGGTTAGAGACTTATTTTCCCTTCTCCCTTAAAGTTGTCAGCTTTCAATTAAGACAATATTCTATGAGCAATAACCTTCCATTTTTGAGGGAATTATATCGTCTAAAGAGGAGGTAACATTTTAAACGAGAATGTGCATTTCTTAAGTGCAGTTTAAAACTAAATTGCTGCCCCCTTTTTTTTTTTACGATTTTCTGTGATACAGAAGAATATAAAGATTGAACGGATTTTTAACAGTGTACCTGCATGATCTGGTAAAGCTTTTTTAGTAAGAAAATGTATTTTCCAACAGGACAGAGTTGTCAAATTAACACTATTTGTTTTAACTCAATGCCTTCATAAGATCAAGAGTATGAAGAAAGCATTAAGTAGGTTTGCTGACGTTTTAGATGGAACCAATTTAATCATAAACCTGGCCATGATAAAAAAAATGTATCAGCATTTAACACTAAACTGGAAAATAATTCTTAGAATATATCTAAAAACGGAAACTTAAGCTCCAGTTAAATCAAAAGTCAGTTGGAGAAAACTAGGCATGTTAAAAACATCTTGCCTAAACTTTAACTTGTCTAAAACCGGAAGGTTGAGGTAAAGACACCAGTAAACTAAATCAAACCAACAGAAACTATCAGATTGGTATACCAGGTCTATCAGACATTTCTTTAGATCCAGTTTATTTTTATAAGATTAAATAATCATATTTGAATTCTGAAAACCTTTCTTGGAACAAGTGAGTTGACCAAAGCTGTCGGATGCAGTCACCTCATTTTACCACAAAGAGTATATTAAATTAACATCTTTTCTTTGCACAAAAAGAAATAAATGAAAAGTTTTATCTTTTCAACAGTTTTAATTAAATTTAGACAATTTATAATATAAATAACAGAACAGATAGAATAAAGCAAACAACCAAAAAGCAGTAAATCAAGCAGAATCAGACTAGGATAACTGGGATGTTTTTCTCCAACTATTTTAGTTTTTATCATAACTAATAAAAAACTTTTTGGATTAATAAACGTACACAACAGTTTCATTAGGATTCATTTGGGCTCTTTGAAAGATCGTTCAGACCCAAAACCGAGTGGAGCCAAAATTTCAACTGGATCCAAACGCAGGTCCAATTTTAAGGGAAACTCAAAACTTTAGGACAGATCTGAGAGGAGGAACATGGAGAGGAAGACGAGGGCGGAACTGGCAGAGCTGAGCAGAACCTGAAGGATCGAACCTCCGAGGGGATTTTTACAAACACAATCATGAACGCGGGTCAAAGATTGAGATTAAGATTAAAACAAACCCAACTCCAGAACCAAGCAGAAGTAGGATATTTTTCTTTTTTATAAGCCCAACTGCAGATTTTCTTTTGTGGTTCTGGTTCAGTTTCTATTCTAAGATTGGGATGAGGTTTCTAGAATAAAATCAAAGTTTTTATCTGATTTTACAGGTTTGGTTTAAATTTAGGTTCAAATTCATGTACTGTTGTCAGTTCAGGAAACGGTTTAGGTTGTGGATTAAAATCAGTTTCTTGTCAAAGATCCGGGTTTGATTTAGATTCTGATTTATTTCGGTGTGATCGCGTGTCTGGTTGAAAGTTCTGGTATTCAGATTAACTGGATCGAGGTTCTGGTGTTCTGGTTTCTGCTGATTTAGTTCTGCTCAGTGACGGCTTTGACGCACGTGCAGCCGACCGGCACCGATCGGTACGAGGTGGTGTAGCAGCGGCTGCCCTGCATCCGGGTCAGGACCAGAACCTTCTGGTATATGGGGACAGAGTTCCAGTTGTGATTGTCCGCCTGGCCCGGTTTGGGACTGGAACAGAACTCGCTGCTGCAGGTGGCTTCCCAGATAGTGGTGGGGATCTGGTTCTTCACAGTAGTGGAGCTGGAGGAGGAGAGTTCAGAGTTAGAGCATGGTTACAGGAGCAGAACCAGAACCATGAGAGCTGCAGCACTGACCTCCACTTCCACGGCGACAAGGACCGGAGGTTGACGCTCCCACTTCCCTCCAACGATGAGGAAATCTCAGAGGAGAGCAGCAGCGTGGCGTTGCATACAGGAGGAGGATCCTGGCTCCCAGAGGCGATGACCCAAAACGTAACGCAGAGTACCTGAGACCCAACAGGAGAACGTTAGCTGGACCAGAACCTGAACCTGGACCTGCGGTGGTTTTGGGGTTTTCTGACATCCGTCTCCCAAAACCAAATTATTTTTTTACCAATTCCAGTCAAATTATCACTGACTGGTCCAACTATGCCCAAACTGGCTCTTACTGAGTCTGAGGCTCAGACTGACTGAGTCCTGCTGAGTCAGATCAAGTCCAACTGGGTCCAACTCAACAAATTCAGCCAAAGAAGCGGAAAATTGCCTGATTGTCGGATTTATTGGAATCAGACTGTTTAATCTGATATCTTAACTAGATCTGTTCTCATCACATCAGGATTGTAAAACCCTACAGAACCGCCGACTGATTTCAAATCAGATAATTTCAGAAAAAATTTATTCCCTAAATCTTTAGAAAAAAGCTTTTAATTTACTTCACCAGAAACACGTTAATGATTCTTAAATCACAAATGATTCAGAACGTCAACAACTGGAGTTATTAGACGAGATTCTCACCAGCAGCGTCTTGATGGTGCGTCCCAGCAGCTTCATGTCTCTTTGCGCTCTGGTTCAGTTCAGCTTCAGAGCGTCTTACTCTCGGATCGGCTGTGTTTATGAAGCATCGTGACCATCAGATCTGATCTGGCCTCAGATAACCGATAAGGGAAATTCCTCCTATCAGAGTGGTCCATGAGCTGCTGAGCACGCTCAGGTGATTAGAGTCTTATCAGCAGTTTCCTGGCTGATACAATCTGTGAGAAAAAAAGCTAGAAAAACACAGAAAACTAGAGAAACGCCCACAGACTGAAGGAAACGACTAACAGCAGCATTCATCCATTCATCCACCTCTTCATCCCACATCCCAGCAGAGACAGGCTGATTAGCCGTAACCTGCTCTCTCAGCTAAACCGTCCGTTTCACTTTTCATCTCTGGATCGATGACGCAGATTAGATTCTCATCATCCTGCCGCCCCTGTTCTCTACGGTTCTGAAACTTCTACTTTTTAACAATGTGATGCTGACGTGAAGAAGTTTCTTAGACTAGGCCAAATGGAAGACGATTTCCATTTAACCCAGAGCTTTCCGATAAAATGTAAAAACAACAGGATCAGAGGTTTCTCCCAACATAGTCGAAAAGTGAAAAAGTGATCCTGTTAAATTTTGTACGACACACAGTTGGAGTTTTATTCCCCTGAGTTTTATTCCCCTGGAAAAGAGAAATAAAAAAGACGAGGGGAGAATTATTTCAGGTTTTTTTTGTGTTTGTCTTGCATACAATTAAATACTTTTGATACTTAAGTACATTTATTGTGAGCTGCTTTAAGAGTTTTACTCAAGTAGTTTTCATATGGGTGACGTTAACTTTTACCAAAGTCGTTTTCAGTTGTTATATTTCTACTTTTACTTAATTACTTTTTTTCAAGTTCTTTATACTTCTCTGGTCATCAGTGTTTAGATTTTTTTATTTTGTTGGTTACTTAAGGACAGACAAAAAAGAAGCATAGAGGAAAGCGATCTGAGGCCTGCGTCACGTTTTCAGCCACAGCTACAATCAGCAACAGCTGAAGGAACTTTAACATGTTTAAATACATTTAAAGTTATTTTAGATGAAAACAAAAGATTGACAGTAAATAATGATTTAAAAAAGGAGACATAAAACAATGTGTATAAAAAATGAATCAAATGTATCCATATAAATAAATGAGTACAGTTCTGGTTATTCTTTAGCCAAGTGTAAAGCTTTGAAGTGAAGATTTTTATGATGTAGTTTTCTAGTCACCACTGGCTGAGTCTGCCAGGCTGAACTGAAAGTCCGTCTGAAAGGTATTTTACAGTCAGGATTACTCCAGGGCTGAACTGCATCTCAACAAATGTAATTCAGTAATGTAACTCAGGTGATCAATAATCCAAACATTAATGGAATAGAATAAAAAAACAGAAAAATCTTAGTGAAGTTATGACAGCAGATTGTGTTTTATCCATAATTTTCAAAGCCTGATCATCATCATTTACGATACAACTCATAAACAATGTTTTAATGCCATAAGTGAAGAAAATTAAATAAAACGCAGGATTTATGTGGGGATAGGTGATCTGGAGGAAGGACAAGACTTCTCCGAGGAGACCAGACCAGACAGCAACTGTGTTCCTCTGAGGGCAAAAGCTACAATCTAGCTATGGCTATAATATAATATTAGAATATACAAGCATGGGGGTGGGGGAATGGTGGAGTGGGCTTGACTTGTAGCTTTGCAATATCCCATGGAAGGATGGATGATGGATGGACGGACAGACGGATGCTTTAGTAAAGAAAAGGCTCCTTAGATAATAATAGTACCAAGTTTGATGTTTTACTCAACTTTCAGCTCATAAGTGCTTCATTTAACACATAATTAACTACTCAAACGTTTAAAAACACATTTTCAAATAATAATTACCGTATTGTTTTCTGCTTTTTCAAGGGAAACCTGAAGATGAACATGCGGAACAGCTCTGATATCAAAAGTCTTTACCATGTAGAAACGTCTGTGTAGAAATGCAATAAAAAGCAGATTCAGTCTAAAACCATTTTAAATAATTTATCCTAAAAGCATCTTGGAGAGCAGAGTCCCAGCAGAGTTTCTCTAACAGCCTCCCATTACTGAGGAGTTTTTAAACTTCGGTGAAAGTACTCGGTCATGTCCTACTAAACACACACATCAGAGGTTCTGCAACAGACACGACGGCCTAGTCAAAGTTCAGGCCTCCAGGAAACCACAACAATCTGCACAGTCATCCAAAGGTTCCTGGTAACTTAGTTTTGTCACGTTCCAGCTGGAATGAGGTGAAAACTAGACAGAAATACATGGTTAGATCGTTTGTTTGTGTGGTTTGATGTAAATGTATTTGTTTTCATGAGCTCGCTCTGCTTCCTGTCAGCTCGGTGAACGTCAGGCGCTCCAGCTGTGGTTCTCAGCGTTCCTGTAGGTCGTTCTGCTTCACGCTGAGCTTCTTATCTGTACTACGCATCTACTGCTTGATCTGCTGCCGCAGCGCAATGAGATCAGGAAAGTTAATCTGATTTTATCTCCAATCTGCCTGTGGGAGTCTAAACTGAGGTGACCGTTGTGGCCCCGCCCCACGCTGTGACGTCACCACCGTGAAGTGGTCGACTCTGAGGTCGGAGCAGAAAAGATGTCAGCATGTTCTCTCTGACTTGGTTTAATGAAGGAGGAGGAATTATCAGATAAATCATCAGTTTTGAATCTGAGGCGGTTTTACTGGAACGAGTGTCAGCGTTCTTCAGGTGTCCGACGGCAGAGATGATTCATCAGCGTTCCTCTTCCTGCTGGAGAACCAAGTGCGAAGCGAGGCCCTCTGCAGCCGTCACTCCCAAGTGAACGCTACAATTAAAGGAGTCAAAGCAGTCGGCCAATCAGGCGACGACCCGGTTTATGAGGCATCACTAAACCATCAGAGTGAAACTGATGATTTATGGTAGAAGATGGCAAAACTACGGCTGCTAACGAGCTAACGAGGATGGAAGGTCGTTAGCAGTCGTCGGTCTTCTAAGGCAAACGAGGAAATAATCATCTCAGCTACTTAAAACGCTCTAATGTGAGGATTGGATTAAAACCCAAAACATTCATGAAAAATACACAAAAAAATAGAAAGATAAAACGATAGAACTATAAAAACAAAGGACGGAAAAAAGTTGAAATAAATAAAAGAAAATAGCAGAAATAACGAAAAAAAACAAGGAAGTAAATTTAGAAAAAGAAGATTTTGTTCAGATAACGTGTTTTGTAAATTATGAATTCTGCTATGGATGGAAGCCTGATGGGTGCTGGGGATAAACGGCAGCTGACCCTGTGACCCTGCAGAGATAAGCGGGTTAGAAGATGGATGGATGGATGAATAGATGAGGAGAGGGATGGAAGATGGAATTGAACCCAGAGCCTTCTTGCTGTGTGGCAACAGTGCTACCCACTGTGCCACTGTGCAGCCCAAAATAGCAAAACCAAACAACATAGTTTTATGTCGTGATTCTGGCCTGGTAGCTGCGTCCTGTTCAAAGTCCTCTCTAACCAGCCCAGTCACCAGTTACCTTTCCAAGATTATTCACCAGTTACCTGTGCCAGATTATTAACCAGTTACCTGTGCCAGATTATTCACCAGTTACCTGTGCCAGATTATTCACCAGTTA
>JAVLVB010000601.1:109884-131302 GCA_032876305.1 Orestias chungarensis
TCCATCCATCCATCCATCTAACATCCATCCATCTAACATCCATCATCCATTCATCCATCTAACATCCATCCATCTAACATCCATAATCCATTCATCCATCTAACATCCATCCATCCATCCATCTAACATCCATCCATCTAACATCCATCATCCATTCATCCATCTAACATCCATCCATCTAACATCCATAATCCATTCATCCATCTAACATCTATCGTCCATCCATCCATCCATCCATCCATCCATCCATCCATCCATCCATCATCCATCCATCCATCCATCCATCACCCATCTATCCCTCATCCATCCATCTAACATCCATCCATCCATCCATCTAACATCCATCCATCTAACATCCATCATCCATTCATCCATCTAACATCCATCCATCTAACATCCATAATCCATTCATCCATCTAACATCTATCGTCCATCCATCCATCCATCCATCCATCCATCCATCCATCCATCCATCCATCCATCCATCCATCTATCCATCCATCCATCCATGTAGTGGAGCTCTGATCTATACGGTTGATCCTTTTACATCTGAGTCAACATGATTGTACGCACCAATGCTCCAGCCGTTAGGTAACAACTGTGTCGAGGGATCCGCGTCACCGCATCAAATTTTTGTAAAGGAAAAATATTTTACCGGGCCCAAGATGAGAATCAATGATTCGATTAGTCAGGTTTAATCATGTCTTGCACGATTATAAAATTAGGGTGGAAACCTGCCTACGAATGCAGAGAAATACGTCACACCGTGGTGCTCCAGTGATGTTCCACTGCCAGATGTCGATTTCTATATTTTTCAACTTCTTTTAAAAGAAAAATCTACCAGAACTAAATTTTTTATCTATATTCAAAAATTTGCTCCTATATTCGGTTCCCTGTATCTAAGTTTTTTTCTTCTTTTAAATATTCTAAGATGTTTGTACTTGAAACCAGATTTTATGTTATTTGCAGCATTTGAGGAACCGTGGGAAGAAATCCAGAGTACCCAGAGAGTGTGAATGATTGCTCAGGGAGAACATGCAGAGTCATGCAAAGGAGCCCAGGCTCGGATCTGAACCCAGCAGTGCTCGCGTCTCAGCTATGAACCGGTCGAGCTGGAGTCTCCTGTGTCTGTTCGGCAGAGACTGTGGCGCGTCTGTTTGGAGTTGAGCTTCGGTTCCTGGGGTTTGTGGCCCTCTGCCGCTGTGGCAGCAGAACCTGTGGTAAAATCAGAAAGCCCCTCCCTGGGGTGTGAGGGTGTTTCCAGTCAGCAGCTGCAGTCCTAGAAAGACGAACTACTTTAAACTTATCACACGGAAACTGTGAGCTTCTCTGACCTGGTTTGTGAACGACGTCCAAGGAAGGTGACATCATGTTTCTGTAGAGCTGATGCTTAACGTTGATCAGTTTCTTGTGCGTCATTTTCTTCATAATCGAACCAGGGGGGAATCCAGACGGTGTCACGCTGTGGGGGGAGACTGGAAAAGCTTCCAATGAGAAAACACACAGTTTTAGGTATGAATGCAAAATAGGGTTGAGAAAAATAAATACAACCAATAAATTGAAATTTACTGAAGTTGCCGTGCAAAACTGATTCAGCCATCAATTTTTGGACAGCTTGAGGTGACAACTGTTAGATAAACAGAAAAACACGGACAAAAATCTTGGATTCTGCTGTGAAATCCACAAATGTTTTCTGTGATGAAATGCGGAAAAGTGCTAAAAACTTGTGAATTGTCACCAAGCTTTCACACTTGGGCTCTGGGATCAAAACCAGGCCAGGGGCAAAGATAAACCCCAACAGCATCCAGTGTGCGTCCTTAGGCAAGACCCTAAGTGCTACTGCCTACTTTGTAAGTCGCTTTGGACATAAGCGCCTGTTAAATACATGAAAACAATAAAACAAAGATGTGTGCCTCATCTGTACCATCTATAAGAACTATTTAGCATTGATTTTTATTAAGTTGTTCACATGACCAGGAATCTACGTATTGAGGAAAATGCAACATTTTTACGTTAGAAATTATTAAAGAAATATAACGTGGGTTAAACTTGGATAAAAACAAGTGTTCCTCATGTGTGTCATCCTGCAGAATAATTTAACAGTATTGTTTTATCAGTGGGGGCCATAACAAGAAAGATATTCCTTTTTGTTTCTCAAGTGTTCGTTCAGAAATACATTGACGGTCCCTAAATCAACGATGAGGGAGCGGCTCAGAGCGGATGGCCGACGTCTCAGTTACTAAATCCGATCAGCCCTGAGCAAGTTTTCTTATCTAACTTCAATCTAACTTCACCGCGGTTCCAAAACCCTCACGATGTCCTTGCCCATTCTAACAAATAGGTATGGGAGCAAAGTTTATTAAACTGTGCGCACAGATTTTCAACACTTTTTTTCTTTTAACCGTGGCACTTGCGGGACTCTGTACATTTTTCTGCAGGGACTGCTTAATAATCCATTCAGGTCTATGAGCTGCTCATCTGCAAAAACAAAATCCTACCAAGTATTTCTGGCTTTTCACTGCAAAGATTTCAGTTCACTGGAAACGAGACAAAAATACTTACAGTAACTTTTCCAGGAGCTTGTTCTTTAATTATGATATAGATTATTAATTTTATTGGCAGCTTATTAAATTTAAAATAGATAAGATAAGATAAGATAAGATAAGATAAGATAAAATAAGATAGGATAAGATAAGATAATATAAGATAAGATAATATAAGATAAGATAAAATAAGATAAGATAAGATAAAATAAGATAGGATAAGATAAGATAAGATAAGATAAGATAAGATAAAATAAGATAAGATAAGATAAAATAAGATAAGATAAGATAAGATAATATAAGATAAGATAAGATAAGATAAGATAAGATAAAATAAGATAGGATAAGATAAGATAAGATAAGATAATATAAGATAATATAAGATAAGATAAGATAAGATAAGATAAGATAAGATAAAATAAGATAAGATAAGATAAGATAAAATAAGATAGGATAAGATAATATAAGATAAGATAAGATAAGATAAGATAAAATAAGATAGGATACGATAATCCTTTATTAGTCCCACAGTGGTGAAATTCACAGAAATAGAAAACAATAGTGAATTAATACTGAACAGAACGCTAAACGAGGCTACTGAACAAACAAGAGATCTGTTTTTTGAACATGAGGGCCAAAGTTATGGACGGCCAAAGCTGTACAGGTTCAAACTCGGTTCATGCAACCTTTGAAATCAGTCCTTTAAATCTGAATTTTCTCAAGAAAAAAAAACGGTTTAGAGCTGAAGACCAGGAGACGTTTCCATCCCAGCAGCTTCCTTCGTTTTCATCGAGGGAGGATCACTTTGTTTTTAAATTGTTTTTAAAAGCAGTTTTCGTGGCAAGCGATCATAAACAGTTGATCAAAATGCTTTATCTCCATTAAATGGTCTCATCCTTCCCGACATTGAAGCATGAATTTCTTGTTTAAGTCTTTTAAATGTTCACTTAGTCACAGATGTTTTTAAACGCTTCCGTCAGAGTTATTTCTCTGAGGTGAATCCTGACGACTTTACTGGTTTTTCTTTGTGCAAACTTACAAGTTACAAACTTGTCATAAGACCTTTATCCTTATTTTAAAACAAGGACTGAGGGACTCAGGTATTTACTGTTGAGAGACATATGATGGATGCTGAGAGACTGTCTGCTGCAGATGATTCTGGGCTGTTTTTGTGTTTGTATGAATTGGTTTGAAAGAAGCACCAAAGTGAAAGAGAAAAGCAGATTCAGACACATGGAAACATAAACAAAAAAGTGCACAAAAAAATGCCTTTAATGTCCTTTAAAGGCGCTGCAGGTTTCCGACAGCGGCAGCCTGATGCAACCGGCAGGAAGTCGTTGAGATCAGAGATAAGCGGCGAGGCTCTTATTGGAAGCAGGTCAGAGTGGAGCTGGCAGCGTGGGCCGCTCAAACAGAGAGCACATGCAGGACACGAGTGCTGATTCAGCATCCTGAGCGACAAGTCACAGAATGACTGGAAACCAGGTCAGCGAGTCCGCAGGCCGCATCCTGCAACCCCCCCACAGGCGGCCCTGCAGAGATCCTCCCAGGAATCGGTCGTTCAAAATCATTAAACCCCCCCCAGTCTGTGTAATTTTTACTGCAAACATCTTAGGACACTGTAAAAAACAAGTGAAACATTCACCAGTGGATCAACAGTAAAGAATTATTCACTGAAGCTTCAACAACATGCTGAAAAATTAACCTATAAGCCGTTTTTTTTTTCTTTCTCTTTAAGAAATTTGCACTAAAATCAAGGGCGGACACAAATAACTGGGTTAATTGTGGTAAATCAAATAATGAAATAATTGCTAACTAATTTTATAAAGGAATAATCAATAAATGGCAAACGGCCTTTTCTTGTTATACCGATTTATCGAGTCCAGACGACGGCAAAGGGCTTCACTCACTCATTCACACTCTGGTGATGGTGACAGAAGCGAGCATACAGACTCCAAACTCGCCAATTACTGAGGAACCGAACACAGTAAATAAGCAAATAAAAGTAAAAAATACACACGTTTCAGGTAAAAAACTAAGTTTTTTTGTAAATACGTTCCAGTTTAAACCTCAACTGGTTCAGATTCTGTAAAAAACGATCACAGGGAGACTAGCAGCGCTATATGGATGTTAAGGACATCTTTCATAAATGCAACATTTGCTAAATCGGGCGAATGTTATCTTAACAAATTAAATGTTTATTCTTCAGGTTAAAAACAGTGGAATTGTTTCCTAAACATTCTTGATGTTTTTGCATTTTTTTAAGTTTTCAAATGAAGAATTGATCCAATCACTCGATTAATAATCAGAATCATTAATAGTAAACGTCGGCCCTGAGAGAAGCTAGACTGAATACACGGTTAGAGTTTTTGCTTTGCAGTGCGGCGCTCTGTGTGCCAACCAAGATGGCAACTCTGACACGATGTAGGATCATGATGTGACTCAGAACTGAAACCTTCACGTCTCTCTTCAGATTATCTTCACCGGAGATCTCATGAAGTGTTTACATGCACCCCCCAAAAATTTCCCAGAGTCTTGATCTGTAACCAAGAATACACAGATTGGGCATCTTCATGGTACCCTCAGACTCAGACTCATGGTACCCCTAAGTCCCTAAGTGCTCGCTTGTTTTTGCTTGTAGTTGGTTTGGTTCTGGTTTCTGATTCTGCTGCAGGTGTCTTCTTGTTTGGAGTCTCTCCTGGTCCAAGAGAGAATCATTACTGCAGGTCTTTGGATAGGTATGCGCCTACCAGACCTAAACTGATGAACGCAACAGCAGGTGGCGACTCTGCTACCCTTCACCTAGCAGGAGGCCAGTAAAGCCCTCTGAGGCGTCCTTTACGGCTTCTCCTCTCATCAGGTAGAAAATGAACAAGCACTGAGGATGCTGGGACACGAGCTTCACATGTCGTTCGAGGGTTTATCTTCTTTTTCTGTTCAGCAGGTTTAAAAGAGATGAGAAAATAAGATGTCTCTGTTAGAGTGAGCCCAGCTCTCTGGAAATTGGTGGATCTGTTAAAAACCTCTGTGATGTCACGGCTTGGCTCCTCCCACAAACATTTGATGGTTCGGCCTGAATATGGTTCGTTTAAGACAAATGGAACCCTTGCAGAGGTTAGGCGCAGATTTGATCTTTAGCCTGGCCTTCAGGTTTCTCTCCCAGTCCTGATTCCTGCAAGCTGACTGCTGCAGCCACTCTAACAGAACCTGACTGGTAACATGAAGTAGGATAAAGGATCTTTTACAGAAACATATCATACATGAAGAGTCCTAGTAAAAGGCTAGATGCACACACCAGGCTAATTTGATCCACATCTGACTATTCACACAGTCAAATGGATCAATTACGATCTTTACATCCAGAAACAAAATCCAGATGTGGAACTAAATTGGAAACCTATCTGATACTTGCAAAGTGTCTGCAGTCTGAACGCTCACATTTTATCATCATTGTGAGACGTGCGTCAAAATCATGCAGCAGAAGAATCCAGACGTGTTAAATTTGGACGTAAACGACGTTCGAAGCAAGCAGTGCCAAGTTTAGCTTTCTTTGTTTCTCAGCTTTCTTCGTCTTGTTCTGATCTGGTGACGATACGCTCGGCTCCCATCGCTCAACGACTTTAACGTCCGTCCACAGACAGCGTAGTCCGTCATTACTGACGTAAACTGGGTGACGTCTACGTTCTTCTTCTGTGGTCGTAAACATTCATATGAAAGTCTGATGGCGAGCATCCAAGACCTGCTGTGGGTACTTAGCCAAAAACTACATAGGTTTAACTCAAAGAACCCACAGACCTACTCACTGCTGTCTTCATACTCTAGACCTTGTGATGAAATATGTCACAGAGACATTTGCGTTCTTCTTCTGGGGTCGTAAAACGGCGTCCGTCGTTGCTGATGTTAACATGCTGCTGCTGGGGGACGTCTACGTTCTTCTGCTGGGGTTGTAAATAATTCACAAAGAGGTCTGACGGTGGTCGGATTTAATTAGTAGAATCAACTATGCAAAATAATTCCTGGCAGGGGGAACGAATCTGAGGTCTGGGCTGTAATCTGACTCGGATGCTGCAGACAGAGTCGTCACATTTCCTGGTTAGGTTCAGATCTGACCTAGAAAAATCTGCTGTCAGGGTTCAAAAGCTCAATACATTATTCTCCTGGTAACTTACGAAACTGAGTCGGCATTGAGGTCACACAGGTCGCTGCGGTTTACAGAGGAGGATCAAACGGGCGGTGACACCATGATGGCGGCGACTCGCATAAAACACCAAGCTGTTAACCCTGCAGAACATCAGAGCAGCAGCCAGGAGGACAAAGAAGAACCAGTGGTTCCAGACTGAGCATCAGGCCGAAAACCGAACAGAACTAGCATGTTTCCACCAGCAAGCAGCTCCGTTGTGACGGTGAGGAAAACCGGTCGCAGTTCTGACCAGTTCTAATGTTTTCAGCTCCAGAGACCAAGGCCTGAAGATGCAGGTTTAATCTACATCACATCTGCAGCAGAGCGGGTAGACGGCGTCTGATTGGCTGAGAGGGGAGCCGCAGACCCACTGCACTGCAAAAAAAACGAATCCCACCAAGTGTTTCTGTCTAGTTTCTAAAAGCAAACATGTCAGTTCACCAGAAACAAGAAGAAACTGAGTCAACGTCGAGTTTTTACCGCAACACAGGAGCTTGTTTTACGTCAGTGATTGAAACTACCAGCTCTGTTGGCAGATTTTTTGATTTAAAAAAACATAGAAGACGCGAGAAAAATTGGCCAATGGAGGGTTTACTTTCATCATCATTTAAGAAATATCGGGTCGTATGATTGGAACTTAAAAAAATGCTCTAAATGCTTTGAGGTGACGTCTTGTGACTTTGAAACTGAATTGCAGATAACAACTCCGTTGCTGAAGACTTTCACATAGTCTAGTCATGTTTCAAGTTTACTAAGATTTCTGCACTAGAACGAGACAATAACTCTCGGTAAGGTTTGCTTGTTTTTCAGTTTCTTCTTCTTGTTTTGGTCTCAGGACCTTTTTTTGTTGTGAAGCAGCAACGACAGTGCTTTGGTAAAAAGTTGCTCAAAGCTTTGGAGGATTGGAAGTGAAGCAGAAAAACAATGGTACCTCCTGCTGTTACCATGGAGACGGTTTACTCTGATTGTCTCGTCCCCTCCATCGCTGTAAATGACGTCCATCTACCGTCTTCCTCAGGTCCTCAGCACTGTCCTCGTGGTATCGATACTGATGATGATGGCGACTGGGACAGAGGCGGCGCCGAGGCCCAACAAGAACGGAGCCGTCTTGCTGCACCTGGACCCGAACATTCTGGTACCCAGCAGGAACATCCGGCCCCTGCAGAACGTCTCCATCTCACCGTGGACTTACGAGTGAGTATCGGACCATCGGCCTTACACCAAATTCTGCTACCCATCATATTCTGCCACCACAGGGGGGCGATAGCGTACATTCCTCATGCATGTACGTGTTGAAGACCAGCGAGAGGAGGACTGTTTACGTAAACTGCACCAAAACATCAGTAGATTGTAAACCTGATGGAATATTATACGATTGTGATACCATCAGAATCTGTGACCTGTGTGAAAGCAGCTATTTGGGGATCATTTTATTTTAAATCAGAGCTGAGCTGGGGGGGCAGAAATACTATAAACCGTTTTGAACCCCCCCTTCCCTCCCCAACAAAGCGCTTGAAATCATTTATTTATCGTTTATCGATTTATTGAACGATGGGTTAACAGTGGGTTTATACATTTAAACGACAGACTAAAGGCCTTCAGCACGACGGTCCGTCCAGCTTCGCCGAGAAGGTGTCCTGACGTGTCTGTCTCTGTCCTCAGGTCGTCCAACGACGACTCGCTCTACCCGCCCATGATGTCCGAGGCCAAGTGCCTGCTGCAAGGCTGCCTGGACCGGGATGGGAAGGAGGACCAGAACCTGAGGTCCCGGCCCATCATGTACGAGGTGATGGTGCTGAGGCGGGTCAAGACCGGTGGTGAAGAGCAGAGCTACCATTACCGCCTGGAGTCCCGCCTCATCTCCGTGGGCTGCACCTGCGTCCGCCACGTGGTCCACGTCCAGGAGTGAGGAACAGATGAAGCGAGGACCACCACGGTTTCCTGTCAGAGTTGATCCAGAATGTACGAGTTCTGGCAACCGAGCCCAGTCGGGTCAGCCAGGTCCACGTCGTTCTGCCTCTGATAGTTACCACCGAGCAGGAGAAACTCCAGCACTAACTTCAGATTAGAAGGCTTTCACAGTCTTATTTATGCCTATTTAAGTTTTATTTAAGTTTCTAACGACCCCCTTAGCAGCTATTTATTATTTGTTGATGTATTTATTGTCTGAAAGTGCCGAGTCAATAAAATCCAATGGAGCAAACAAGAGAAAAAGTTCTTGCTTTATTCTTTAAAATATAATCTTTGTACATTTCAAACACGTCCTGCAATTTTACAGTGATGGAGATGAGAGCAGCTGAATGCACTGCAGCACGTTTGTTCATTCGTTCACATCAGGGTGTTTTTATAGTGATGGTCTGACAACATGAACTAAACACGAGGAAGGAAAGCCAGACAGAACCGACCCGGGTCTCTGAGTTGGTTTTCCATCACCGTTTCTAAGGTCTAAGAGTAGACTGAAGTAACTACAGTTTTTCTGATTTCATCTGAATCTGGGTCAGAACCACCTCCACCTGTAGGCCAGATCTGCCAGTTTGCCGTTCTTTGAGTGGTACCAGCAGAACGGTTCAGATCTCTGAGTTTTAATCTCTAATGTTTCGCTCATAACGCTTGTAATTCTGAACATGATCTAATCAAAACTTAAATTAAACCCACCCTGCCCTTAGATCCCTTCCTCCCTCTCTGCTTTGACCAGAACTTCCTTTTCCTGAACTCAAAATGGACCTGAACCACCTTCCTACTTGAATTCATGTTCTGCATGTTCGTCAGTGCTGAAGGCAAAAAAAAGCAGTAATTTGCGGTTGCTGAATCGGTTTGCACGGTTCTACGTTCAGATTCTGCTCATCTTTTGAAAACATTTCAACATCAGCTTCCCGGTTCTGAACGGAATCGCTGACGGTCCCTTAGAAGGAGGTAGTTCTGGTCTGAACTGCCCTGAAATCTGAACCTGCGTCCGACTGATCTGGTCCTTGTCCAGGATCTTATTTTGTTTTGTGTTTTTTTTTTTGGTCTTTAAGCCATACAATAGTTAAATGTAAAAATTGTCCAGCAGGTGGCGCCATGTCTGTTGTGTCACTGAGGTCCAGCTTGTTCTCTGGGTGCTTTCGCCCCCGTCTGGTTCTTGCGCGCCGTCTTTTCATCTACAGTCACACTCACACAAGAAGACGTTGGCACTGTCGGCATGGCAACAAAGCACAGTAAAGCCACAGGAAAAACCATCCAGCGATGACTGAAACTGCAGCGTTGGTCTCTTTAAAGAGTCCTGGTGGAGCAGACCAACGAGACCAACGTCCCTCAGTCCTCCACCTCATCGTGTTCTGCTCTCAGTCCACTTCGCTCACAGTCGGAGCGGCGGCAGCCTCCCGGCTCGCCAATCAGATCGTCATCTGGTTAAGGTTCAGCTTGTGTTGTGATCAGGCCATCAGGACACCTGAAACACAGTAAAATGAGAATGTTTGTAGCAATTAGCAAAAAATAAAAAAAAGAAAACATCAAGATTAAACCACATGGAGAGGTCTGATGCTAGAAAAGATGGCTCAACCGGCCCCCGACCCAGAGTCGGAGTTTTAAAGGGATACAGCAGTGAGCAAGCCTTGATGCTCAAATCCAATTTTATGCTAAATTCCACTTTGTTTTTGTGTTGCATGGTTTTTCATTTAAATTAGAGGCTATCAGACGTCTGGGTGAACGTTTTACGACCCCAGAAGAAGAATGCTGACGTCTCAGTGCCATATTACATCACAAGGTCTAGAGTATAAAGACAGCAGTGAGTAGGTCTGTGGATTCTTTGAGTTAAACTTATTTAGAATTTGGCTAAGTGCCCACAGCAGGTCTTAGGTGCTACGTTTACGATATGATCCTTCAGACGCTTTGAAAACTATCAGATACGGATATGATTTTGTGCTATGTGTTATCAGATTTGCGCGCTATGTAGCATAGCCTAAATCAGGGCTATTGCACAGGGGGGCCAAAATCCAAAACACACTTGAGTGTGAGGGCCAAAGAGAATAAAGATTTATTGAACACACTAAACCTTTAAAACTTAAACTGTAACTTTTTTTGAACATTAATATGAATAAAAACAGACAGGACTTTTAAATCTGGAATAAATCAATTTAAACCTTAAATAAATTATATTATTCTCCCCATGAAAAATATATTCAACTTAAATTAAAAAAGTTAGGAAAAAAGTAGATGTTAAAAGAACATTAAAATGTAAATATGTTTATGTCATATTATATTAAAAAACAAAATACATAATTAAGAATAAATTCACTAAAATGTCCCCAAAACGTTTTCTATCAATAAAAATATACCCTATCAAAATTATAGAAATTAAAAATATGAACATGGTGCATAAAAAAACCTGGAAATAAAATTTCCACATCAAATCAAATCTTTCAGACAAATATGTCGTTTTATCGCCTGTCATCACTGAGGAGAGCTGCTCACACAGATATGAGCTAAGAACAGGCACAAAGTTCATTCATGAGCTAAAAATGAAGGAGGTGCGACTGGTACGGTAGCTGAAGTGGTGCATTGTGGGATCTGTAGTTTTTTATGGTACTTGTGCTCAATATCGCCGAGCTATTAATAAAAATAATATATAAAATGATCTCACGGGATAAAATTACATGCCAGGCCGGGTGTGGCCTGCGGGCCTTGAGTCTGACACAAATGGTCTAAAGTTTTCAGCGTCAATAAGCCACCAATCACAACTCAAGCTTGATTTAACCACCTCCAGAACCCTGACCTGGTTCTAATCCAGCCCTAAGAGAAACTGGTCAATAATAAAATCTGGAGTTAGATGTAAAACCAGGACATTAACCAGATAATATAAGATTGTTTTTTTTTATAGAAAAACCTAATCATTCTTGCATCAGTACAGGTTTGATTGATAATCACTGCAATATCCTTAATGGCCCCAAAAAGAGTCAGGCTGGTCTGAGTGAGAGGAATTGGTTCTACATCATCTCAGCCTCCTCATCCTCACCTCCATGCTGTGCTTGTCCTGTAAGACAGAGACAGAGACAGACATTAGAGACTCGTGTCCATCTGACGGATGATATCAGTCTGAGAGAGAAATCAGCAGACGTGGCAGTTGAACTTTGACCCTCACCTCTTCCGGCGAGGCGCTCTGGTGCAGCCGCGGCTGCTTGACTTCGGCACGATTCTCCTGGCGCTCTTTGGTCAAAGCCTTCTGAGCCACTTCGCGCTCATGCTCCCTCCTCTCAGCCAGGTGTTTCAGCAGCTCCGCCTCCTGACACTAGAGGGAGTGAGAGAGCAGGTGACGCTTCGTTAAAAGGCGTCGTTCACTCACAGGTCGTAAAACATCTCATTCCACACTTTACAAAACAATCCGGTTTTATTGCCGATTCCATCTGCAGTCTGAACCATCATGTCGCGTTTTATCTGCGGAGGAAGCCAGACGTGGTACATCTGGACATAAACAAAGTCCGAAGCAAGTAGTGCCGAGTTTAGCTTTATTTTCTCCTTCATGTATTCTTAACTGGTGATGATCTGAATGAAGTTATTACTTCCTGTTAGCTTGTAACATTCCATGTATGGCAATCTGTCTAATCTGTGTTTCAATTCTGTATTGGAGGAGAATGAAAAATCCTTAATGTTAAATCATCTTCCAGGATCCTGCAGGAAACTTATGATTTGTAAATTCCCTCACAGTTCAATGTGTATCCCTCTTTTCTAAGTCGTTTTTTGATAAAACTGATAATACATGCTCAACAACTTTAACGTCCGGCGCCATGACGATGTTGGGGGACGGCTACGTTCTTCTTCTGCACATCTTATGAGTCGTAAATCGTCTAATTTAGTTTTATGAATGATCCTAAGTTAAGCCTGGGCCGCATCAGCAGGACTTATTGTCAGAAGAGCATCTGGACTCATTGAGAACAGATGCGACAGTCTGGCCCTGCGTTCACGCTCCACTCACCTTCCTCCTCTCCTGAGCAGCGTCCAGCTTTTTCTGGATCTCCTCCAGCGAGGGTTTCGGACGAGGTGGGGTGGTGGGCCTCAGCTCCGGCGTGCCGTCGAAGGACGGCGGCTTCAGGATGACCTCGAACGCCTGGCCGTTCGCTCGCTTGCTGAGCTCGATGACCTCCATGTCCCGGATGTTGCACAGATTCAGGTCCACCACGCCTGCGAGAAAGCCCAGAACTTTAGCTGTCCAGAACAGAACTGGTGAGGTTAGGGCTTTAAACCTGAGGCTGTCATCAGAGCTACACTGTTTATGTTTATATTTATGTTTGTGTTTATGTTTATATTTATGTTTATATCTATGTTTATATCTATGTTTATATCTATTTTTGTGTTTATATTTAAGTTTATATCTATTTTTATGTTTATATTTATGTTTATATTTATATCTATATTTATGCTTATATGTATGTTTATATTTATGTTTATATCTATGTTTATGTCCATGTTTATATTCATGTTTATATCTATGTTTACTTTTATATCTATATTTATGTTTATATTTATGTTTATATTTATGTTTATATCTATGTTTATGTCCATGTTTATATTCATGTTTATATCTATGTTTATATTTATATTTACTTTTATATCTATATTTATGTTTGTGTTTATGTTTATATTTATGTTTATATCTATGTTTATATTTATATTTACTTTTATACCTATATTTATGTTTATATTTATGTTTATATTTATGTTTATATCTATGTTTATGTCCATGTTTATATTCATGTTTATATCTATGTTTATATTTATATTTACTTTTATATCTATATTTATGTTTGTGTTTATGTTTATATTTATGTTTATATCTATTTTTATGTTTATATCTATTTTTATGTTTATATTTAAGTTTATATCTATTTTTATGTTTATATATATGTTTATATTTATATCTATATTTATGCTTATATTTATGTTTATATCTATGTTTATATTTATGTTTATATCTATTTTTATGTTTATATTTGAGTTTATATCTATTTTTATGTTTATATCTATTTTTATGTTTATATTTATGTTTGTGTTTATGTTTATATTTATGTTTATATCTATGTTTATATTTATGTTTATATCTATTTTTATGTTTATATTTGAGTTTATATCTATTTTTATGTTTATATTTATGTTTGTGTTTATGTTTATATTTATGTTTATATCTATGTTTATATTTATGTTTATATCTATTTTTATGTTTATATTTGAGTTTATATCTATTTTTATGTTTATATTCATGTTTACATTTATGTTTATATCTATTTTTATGTTTATATCTATTTTTATGTTTATATTTAAGTTTATATCTATTTTTATGTTTATATAAATGTTTATATTTATGTTCATGTTTATATTTATATCTATATTTATGCTTATATATATATATGTTTATATTTATGTTTATATCTATGTTTATGTCCATGTTTATATTTATGTTTATATCTATGTTTATATTTATATTTATGTTTATATTTATGTTTATATCGATTTTTATGTTTATATTTATGTCCATGTTTATATTTATATCTATTTTTATGTTTACATTTATGTTTATGTTTATATCTATTTTTATGTTTATATTTATGTTTATATCTATGTTTATGTCCATGTTTATATTTATGTTTATATTTATATTTATGTTTATATTTATGTTTATATCGATTTTTATGTTTATATTTATGTCCATGTTTATATTTATGTTTATATTTATATCTATTTTTATGTTTATATTTATGTTTACATTTATGTTTATGTTTATATCTATTTTTATGTTTATATTTATGTTTATATCTATGTTTATGTCCATGTTTATATTTATGTTTATATTTATATTTATGTTTATATTTATGTTTACATTTATTTCATTATTTTTAACTGAGTCTAAATTAAAAAAGAGAACATTAGAGACTAGACATTAGAGTCATATCTAATCCGGAACCTAGTTCCAGATGTTCTGGTTCCTGATGTCAGGACTGCTGCTCACCTTCCTGCTTGTCAGCTGGCTTCTCTCTGGGTTCAGGAAGGATGCAGGAGCAGAATATGGACACGAGGGGGAGCTCTCGCATCTTCTGTCTGTAGGCTGGAGCGTTCAGGACAGAAAGCGGGTTAAACATCTACCTGGTAGGAGGAGAACCGACCGAACCGAGGAGAAGCTCACCTGTGAGCGTCATGGCGCGGCTGTTCTCCTTCAAAACACGCTAGTGAGGTAGAATCTGTTCCTGGAGACAGAAATAAACAGAGCAGAAGCACATTAGGGACTCTGGACGGATCACTGATATAGAAGAGACACGAAACTCTGGGTTCTACCAGGAATCTGAGTCTGTTTAGTTACAGCAGAGTCTGGAAGTTCACTCAAAATAGTCCACAGATCAGATCCTGCAGCAAATCTGAGTAAAATCAAAATAAATAAACTCTTTTTAGCTGATCTGAGTCTCTCCAGGAGCTGCTTTTAAATAATCTAGAGTGAATCATCATGAGAGACAAGATGTTCTGTGGGAGTTCAGACTCACGGCCTGAAACGTGCAGAGAGAAGCAGAAAGATGCCGAAAATACAAAATAAATCCCAAATCTGACTTCAGACAACATCCCAGAACCAAAGCAGAGAACTGGATCTTTTTTTTCTGGGGTCAGAAACTGCAGCTGCAGAAAAACCTCCAGAATTTTAGAAAATATACTGAAGACAAACAGTTTTTCATCTTCAATCTGCAGAACCACAATCAGACCAGAAAACTGCGCAGAGACACATGTCAACTAAAAAATAAACATCGAGCGTGCGTGTGAGCGTGCATGTGAGCAATGAGGTCATTCTTTTGCGTTCACCTGCAAATACGAGCGGGAAACAACGCAGACCTGGAGAAACGCACAAAGTGGTGCAGAAAAAAGAAAGAGAAGGAGCAGGTGAAGAAGTGAAGACAGAGTGAGAGGAGTGAGGATGAGTGGAAGATGCTTTGTTCTAGTGCAGAAACTCACCATGCAGCCTCCACCGCTCTGCTCTCTGTTCTCTGAAGATCTGCAGCTCAGCAGCATCAGCACCAAACCTCAGCAGCAGCAGCATGACATCACCAGGCAGCGCTCTGATTGGACGGTAGGGATGCTGTGCTGTGATTGGTCCAGAGAGAGACACATCCACACGGTGGAGGGGGAGAAGGTGTGGGTTTACTTCGAGGAATAAACTGGAGGCAGAAACTGGAGGCAGAGGCTGAACTGAGCCTGGATGGACAAACTCAGAGTTGAGAAAAGGGAACCTGAGTTTTCTGATGTTTCACAGTTTGATTGATCTGGATCAGGCTCCTTTTTTATTCGACACACAGATTTATGCGTTCTTTATCAAACAAAGGTCCAGCTGCAGGCTTTCTTTCTCTGCCCCTCACAGTTATTGGCCCCCTAAAGAACAAAAGTTATGTACGTTTCCTAGAAATACAAACGCTGCCGAGAAATAAAATCAACAGAATATTTGTTTTGACTCTTTTTTGGAAGAAAAAGTTAAATATTCGCATTGGCCAGACCAGGGAATGTGTTAGCTGACATGCTAGCTAGCATCAGAGCAAAAGTGAAACATTTAATACCAGAAAGTCAATAATGTTGAAGGAAAATAAAATCCTCCTCCTGTCTGGATGGATTGTTGAAAGTGAGAATCCTCGCTAGCCTCACATGTGAGGTTCAGATTATTGTTGTTACTCTCTGAAATTAACTAAATGCAACTAAGAACAGATTTTTTTCGCGAGGAGCCAAAAACATTCCTGCCTTGATCCGGTTTGTTGTTCTGAGAAAAATGTCAGCTCTAAAATTAAAGCTGAGAATGAAGCGTTACTCATCCTGACTGGAGGACGCCTCCATCTGCTGCCGCGCGCACACACACACACACACACACACACACACACACACACACACACACACACAGCAGCCAACAGGCCTCAGAATCACGAGTCCATCAGAACCAGCACGCCTCCATCTGCTGCCAGGCTGCAGAGTCCAGCTAGACCAGTTCTGGGTCTTTACCAGGTTCTGAAATGATGAACTTGATCAAACTCAGCAGCGTTTAGGTCCGAGGTCATCTTTGTCATTCATTAGCTCCCTCTGACTTGTCGGTGTAGGACAAATCCTGAACGTTAAGCCCTCTTCCAGGATCCTGCAGGTAACTTAGAAGTTTAAGTCCCTTTCATTAAACTGCATAAATCTAAACCAACGGTAACAAAATAAACTCACTTACAGCCAGAAAACAACGTTATCAGCAGGGGAGACATAAAATAAAACAAAATTTATATCTATGTACAGACTATAGAAGGTATTCCCAACGATGTTTTACTAATTACAATTAGACTTAGAAGCATAGTTTAGGACCGGAGGCGCCTTCTACATCCTCCTCAAATAACTGAATACAATCAGGCTCAGAAAAGGTTTCGTGAGCTTTAAAGATCTAAATTAAAGGGAAATTATTCTCTTTTTTGGCTGATCCATCTAAACTTATTAAAATCAAGAGGATTTTCTTGTTTAGCTGGTGTGTAATGACCTTTGACCCTCTAATAAAGTCCTGCAGGGCCTCAAGTATAAACAGTCAGTCCTCTGATCTGCTGAATTTATTTCCTTGTTTCCGTGTAAATCAGAGGGGGGGGGGTTAGGGGGCTAAACCCCAGCAGGCACAACCGCAGCTCCCATGATGCATTGCAGAAATCAGCCCAATGATGTTTCTGTGAGGACCAGCTGCAGCATCCTAAACAATGAGGTCACTTCCAGCCAATCAGCTGGGAGCTCCTCAAGACACGCCCACCTGTGTGTGTGAGCTGTGCGTGAAATGAAGCCCTGGATGCAGCACACACACACACACACACACAGCCAGAGGTGCACCCTCTGCAGCATCTGGAAAGATGACATCATCCCTCAGATGAGATGATGTCATCATGTGAGGTCAATGATGTGTCAGGTTAGAGGGTCTGATTAGATCACCTGGGTGACCTAATCGTGCGTGTCCTGATCCAGCTACTGGCCGGTTCTGATCCAGCCCATCCAGAACCCTCCGGCCTGGGGCCCGGGGCCCACTTCGGCTCCAGTGTGAGGGGGGCTCCTGCTCGGAGTCGTGTCTGCGGCCCACAGACGGCGGGGTGCTGACAGGCAGCCTGGTGACTCAGCCATGCCTCCCACATGTGAAGCATCTCCAGGAGCTCTCTCCTCAGCGCCACCACGTGGCCGACACGTGACACCGCGCCGCCTCGGCGATGCTGCTGCAGGTTCAGGTGATGAAAAGTGAAGCAGAATAAAATCCACAGACAGGCAGAATAATGTTCTGACCCGGAGCTGCACATTAGTAAGAATCACTCAGTCATTTTATTTAAGTATGGTTGATGCAGCACAACAAGGTTTTCCGTGATTCTTACCCAGCAGCAGAGCTAAATTATCTTTTCCACATCAACTCTGGATATAGTCTTTTTCTTTTGCTCACATATAAAATGATCTGATTATTTTGTTTTAAAATGTTCGATTAAATTTCAGATTATTTGACATTCGCTTCATGTTTCTTTAATAATTCTTTGTTTTTGTGCCTTTTATCATCACTTAAAAAAAATAAATATATATATATATATATATATATATATATATATATATGTGTGTGTGTGTGTGTGATAGTGCAAAGCAGTTAAATAAAAACAGTGAAATTTTATATGTTCGGGAGGATTTATCAGCCTGGACATTTAAAATACAGGAAAGCACCGATGTGAAAATTCGGCCGATACGATTTCTGCAATTATTTTTGTCCTCGTCTCCAATTACAAACTTATTTGACTTAACTTCCGATACGCTGAGATTAAACAACTAAACTGGTTTCATTGTTTATGTACCATAAGGTCATATATTATATCTGAGCTTTCGTCATTCATTGTGAGACGTGCGTAGTAATTGTGCAGCAGAAGAAGACAGACGTGTTTAAATCTGGATGTAGAACGACGTCTGAAGCAAGCGGTGCCGAGTTTAGCTTCTTCCTTCGTCTTGTTCGGATTTTATGACGATACGATCGGCTCCCGTAACTATCGTTAAACATCGCCGCCACTGAGGGACGTCTGCGTTCTTCTTCTGGTCGCTTTGCGTTCGTAAACTTCACAGGGAAGAAGCTGGTGGACAAAAACAGCCGTGGGGTTTTTATTCAGCTTTTTACTCAGGCGTGTTCGACCAGGAACCTCGAGGCCTGGAGTTTAAGTCCCTGAAAGTCTGTAAAGACCCACAACATGTCTGAGGTTCTGCTTTGACAGTCCTGTTGGTTCTGATGTTCCTCGTGGGCTTTGTGTTGTTTTATTGTAAAACCTTCAGCCTGATCCGTTCTGGTTCCTGCAGCTGCAGTGGAAACGAAAATAAAACTTCTTCATGATATTTAGTGTAACAAATTTATCCCTCCTGCAGGAGTCAGACTGGCGGTTCTGACCCAAAGAGCCGAGTTCAGCCGCAGCAGCTTCCAGCAGCTCTTCATTCATACCGAGGCTCTGAATGAAAGCAGCGTCCGCCCACGATCATCTGCCGCGCCGACGCTCGCCCAGATCCGGCTGCGTGGTGGAAGTCGAGCTGCTGACTCACCCGGCTCGACTGAGGCTCCTACGCAGCGCAACACGAAGAAGAAGAACATATTATAAAAGGACGAGAGGCTTCAGACATCCTGACAGCACGAACAAGTCACCATGAAAAGAAAGTTTTACTTCAAAAGGATCCAGCTGGAAGAAACATTGATGGTCCAAAGCAAACAATCATTGGACCTTGTTTCCACAGATCCATCCCCTCAAAATAAAGGCCAGAGTTTGATCAGTGAAAAGAAAACACACAGAGCTCTGATTTAAATCTGCCTAAATTCAAGTTACAAAACTAAAGATAATCCTAAATATGACACTAAACTTTTAGTCATGTTTGCAGAATTCATTACAACGATAAGTAATCGATCCACGATCTCATCAAACACAGCCTGCTCCAAATTTAAAGATGGCAGAAGAAAGTGGAGCATCGACTTGTTTATATAGATATACAATATAGATCTTACCTATGATTCTTCACCTGAGGATGGTTCTTTCCACCATCTTTAAATTTGGAGCAGGCTGTGTTTGATGAGATCGTGGATCGATTACTCCGTCCTCAACAAAGTTGAATTGGTGTCCACAGAGAAAGGAAGAGTTGGTAGTCGTAGAAATTAGAGTTGAGTTCATAAGACTTTGCATTCACAGCTTTAGCTTTGGGTACTCGAGCTCTACTGACACATAAATATGAATGTCAGAGTTGTGCTGACATCTTTCTGACAGCCTTCTTACTCCATGTCATTTTAGTATTCATTCATTTTTCTGTTTCACTTTCAGAAACTGGAAATCCAGAAGGATTAAAATCCCCAAACCTTTGAACCTGCGCATGTGAATAAATCTGTTTCCTCTGAGAAGAACGTGCTACGTTCTGAAGGAAGGAACCAACCTGTTAAGTTGGAGGTTCTGATCCAGATTCACTAAGAGAACAACCTACAGTTCTAGATGACGGGAAACCAGAACTAAATATTCCAGAGCGCCGGACGGCCTCGGTGTGTGTGTGTGCTGTTTGTTCTTGGTATGTTGTAAGGACCGGATGATGCTGCCGTTTGTTTATTCGCCGCCTGTTAAAAAACTTTATTAACTCCAGGCTGGTGACAGACTGATCATCTGAACTTTATTTCAATTCCTTCACAAAGTTCCTGCATAAAAAATAAAAGATTCTTCTTTCCCTCTCAGCCAATCAGCCGCTCCGTTTCATTGGTCAGGGCACGTCGGGCGCGGTGCACTTCCTGTTTCGGACCCGAACCACTTCCTTCCTCTCCTTCAGGAAGTTTCCGAAGGCGTCGCTCTCTTTGCTCTCCTCTGTCGCTGCAGACGGGAAAAAAACAGGGAACATCTCGGAGGTACAATTATTTATTTTAGGAAATAGTTGTTTTATTTTGTCCATTTTGGTCTTCCATACTCTCAGTGGTCACATTGCTTTCATACTGAAGATTACCCCTAGGGGGCACCATTGTGCTAATTTTTGTTTATGAATGGTTACAAACGAAAGATTGCAAACTAAGTTTATGGCGTTCATGAGAAAAGTTTGTGTTTTTAGCAACAGGTTTTCTTGATTTTAAATTTTTTACTGTTAATGATGCACATAACTGGAGTGTGATCTGGAATGTGTCATTTAAAATGGTCTGCGGTCTAGAACTGAAATAACTAATCGATTTAATCGATTCAAATCGATTATTAAAATAGTTTACAGCTAATTTATTCATCCATTAGTTGCTTTATAATCCCGTTTTACCGTAAGCGTCTATTTTTAACACAATCTGTTATATCTGTGGTCAATAGGTGGCAGTAATGAGCTACCTAATACTGTGATCTACCAGTGGAGCAGTAGAAGAAGAAATCAGCCAATCGTTAGCCTTGTTTTGCTAGCGCATGGCTCATAAACACATTTGCCCTGAGCAAGATGGCGGAGCAGGAAAATGTAGGAAAGTCTTCTTTAAGTGAACATCTGAGGCCAAAACATGTCTGAGTTGAAGCAGGAGAGGAAGAACCAGCGCGGTAAAATAAGCTAATAAGGAAATAAAGGCGCTAAATACTGTTAATGAATTCAGTTCATATTCATTTAGAGTTGCAGGAGCAACAATAAAGGAACACATGTGGAACAAGACGCTCACCCCCAGCAATGTCTACCACTTACTAACTCTGTTCTAAAC
>JAVLVB010000601.1:155702-166076 GCA_032876305.1 Orestias chungarensis
GTTTCCTGTTTTAGATCAAACGTTTCCTGTTTTAGATCAAACATTTCCTGTTTTAGAACAAACATTTCCTGTTTTAGATCAAACATTTCCTGTTTTAGATCAAACGTTTCCTGTTTTAGATCAAACATTTCCTGTTTTAGATCAAACGTTTCCTGTTTTAGATCAAACATTTCCTGTTTTAGATCAAACGTTTCCTGTTTTAGATCAAACATTTCCTTTTTTAGGTCAAACGTTTCCTGTTTCAGGACAAACGTTTCCTCTTATATCTTTTACATCAAACTTGTACACTTCATAAAAACTGAGAAGTTGCTCTGACTCAATATCAGACAGAAAATATCCAAAATTAGTTTTTTTTTAATATTCTGTTGTCTATGCCGTTCGCTCACCGCTGATATCCTGGTGCCGGTTCTGGTTTGATGATATTCTGAATTAAATACGGAACCTTGGCCCGGCTAATCTGAGGAACTGGAACCTTTCTGGCATCGTGGATCTTAACAGACAATCTGACTGTCCAGGTTCTGGACCTGAGCCACGACGTCCGAGCGATCAAGTCCCTGACCGGAGACAATGGGGAGCACTTCAACCGGATGGTGATGGAGGTGGAGACGCTGGGCCGGGACTGTGAGCTCTGCGGGAAAGTGGAGAAAGAACTGCAAAGGATGAAGAACCGGTCCCTGCATCTGAGCTCAATCCAGGAGGCGGTGCAGAACTTGCAGAACCACGTCAGCTCAATCCAGACCAGACTGGACTCAGAGGGAGGAGGCTGCACCCGGATCTGCTCGCTCCTGCAAGACGACGTCCGTTTACTGCGAGATGACGTTAGAAGGTGCTCCGAGCGCTGCGGGGCCGGTTCTGAGACGTTCACAGGTCAGACCCGTCTTCATCCGGCCCACTTGTTCAGTCAGAGTCTGTAAAACTCTGGTTCAGGTCCTGTAAGGTCATGGAGGGTCAAACAGGAAACATGGAGCCAAAAACCTTCATCTGATCGAGAGTCAAACATTTAAAAAGTCCGACCCAACATTGTCTCCCAGAACCGCTGCATAGATCAAACCTCACATGAGTCTGGAAGTGTCTCTGAACTTCTACATCATTCTCCAGTATTCTGATCCCAGGGAAATGAAAACGTTCTCACATCCCTTCTGCTTCTTGTTACTAAGACGTTTGATAAAATTAGAAAAAGATATAAACATTTCAAATATTTTAACAATTTAAAGGAAAGAAAAGTGAAACAGTAATCACACCCTAAACAGTGACACCATGCTGCTCATTATTGCTGAGGATGACCTTTGACCTGCTGAGATGTTTTAATTCAGACTTACTGAATGTCATCCTGTAGCATCAGTCAGATTTAAATGCAGACTTTGACTAGGCCACTTCAGAACCTGTATTTACATTTTTAGACCTCTAGAACTGGACCGGCTGGTGTTGTTCTGCTCCAGAACCAAATTGTTCCTGAGCCAAAGGTCCAGATCTCCTTTAGGAAGGGCTAGAGAACAGAACTTCTGGTTCCATCAGGTCCTCCAGGTTCTGAAGCACCAAAATGGACCCATCACACCACCTCCACCATGTCTGACACTAGGGAGGAGGTTCTGGTTCTACTCCAGATGATGGGAGACCAAGTTCCTCCAGAAAGGTTCATTTTATCTCTTTGGTCCTCATAATATTCTCCACAGGTCTTAAAAAATCATCCAAATGGTTTCTGGGAAATGTGAGACGAGTCTTGGTCAGCAATTGGACCTCTGATGTTTAAGATGACCATAGAAGAGAAAATATCAAGAATTTCTTCTGCAAAACGTCCCTTAGGACGGTCCTAATGTGTCAGAGGACCCTTAGTTCCAGTTCCCCCAGTGAAACTGGTCAGATCTGAACTTAAAAACTGCATAAATGATTTTAATGGTGAAGCATCTTCTCCTGCCGCCGAGTCTCTGACCATGTTCAGGAATGTCTGTCCAGGAGGTGAAAGTCCCAGCCGCCCCGGCGTCTCTGGTACCGCTGGATACGGGCCCGGCCTGGATGCGGAGAAGCCGTTAGACGGTCACAGCGTGATCGGAGGATCGTTCAGCAGCAACCAGCTGGAGACTCTGCAAGGACAGCTCACCGACGTCCTCTTCAGCGTCAGCTCCATCAACGACACCCTGAAGGGTCTGGAGCACACGGTGCAGAAACACGGCAGCGTCATCACGGACCTGGGTGAGCTGCGGAGCGCCGTCCAGCTGCTGTCACGCCGCCGAGCCCTAGCTTCACATCTGTCCCCTCTCTGGCCTCTGGCAGGAAACACCAAGGACAAGATCATCTCTGAGCTGGACAAGATGCAGCAGGAAGTGACGGAGCACGTCCAGGACAGCCAGGAGCGTCTGGACGGGATGGACCGGAACGTCCGCCGCTTCGAGAGTATGGTGGTGGTGGACATACGAGACTGCAGGAGGTCTGGCGATGGTATGGAGAAGAGACTCTCTAAGCTGGAGGGACTCTGTGGAAGGTTGGACGGCGTCTCTGACTCCGTCTCCAAGGTTAAAGAAGGTGAGTCTGACTCTGAGGAGCTCCTGTCTGGTTCTCAGCTAAGGATTGAACTCAGTTTAGTTCCTGGACTTCCTTTCAAACATCCATTATTCCTGGAGATTAGCTTTAGTGATGGTAGAGAGAGAGACGTTTTTGGTCTCTGCAGAGCAAATCCATGTTCAATAATCAGATCAGGGTTATAATGTCAGAGTTAAAATTTCGCTTTTTCTGTTTTAAACTATCATGACATGTTTTCTGTTTCTATCCGACACGCACTCTTGTGTTTCTGACTTATGCTGCGTTCACACAGTCTGGAGCGTCGACATCGTCCACATGTAAACTCCATGTAGGAGCGTCGAAAAGTCTCACGGCGCGTTACGCACATCGCGACCAGAGTCTGACCCTGACAGAGCCTGTCAAAAGGAAACGTTTGACGCTCCAAACACTCGAGTTGGTAAATTGTTACTTTGGCCGCTGGACGCTTGAGCGTGGACCAATCAGAGAGCTCCTTCTATGTGACTTAGTGATGGAAGATCCTGAAGTGATGATGGAGGATAGATTTATTGTGGCTGTTTTCTCTAACTCCAGTGAAACTAGAGCTGAAGTCGACCCTCGTCAGCATTAAGCTCCTGGAGGAGAAAATCACCAAACTCTGAACGCTGCTGGATTTTTCCCCTAGTTACAGATATGGAGGCGAGGCAGCCGACAACCAGGCTCTCTTGGTTTATTACAGAAAGACGAGCCGCTCTCTTGGTTTATTACAGAAAGACGAGCTGCTCTCCTGGTTTATTAGATAAAGCTGAGACACTCTCTCAGTTTCATCCACTATTGTACAAAAAGACAGTTGGAGAGACAGGAAGTCTGACCAGAGACGACAGGATGTGGAGACGCTTGATGCACGTTTTAAACATCTGACCCTAAAAAGTGAACAAAACGTAAAACGTCCAACTTGAAGCGTCAGACGCGATTTGAACCCTCCAGACGTGTTTGTTAGAGAGGAAAAACTCCCCTTTAACAGGAAGAAACCTCCACCAGAACCAGGCTCAGTACAAGCAGCCATCTACCACGACCAACTGGGGGTTTGATGAGCAGCTGACCTTTAAAGATCATGTCGCCTCTGTTTCTCGATCTTGTCGCTCTGCATTACTTAACATCTGAAAGATAAGACCATACCTAACCCAACATGCTACCCAGCTCTGGTTCAGTCTATGGTCATCTCCCTCCTCCTGACTGGTCTCCCAGCCTGTACGGTAAAACCTTTACAGATGATCCAGAACGTGGCGCGTCTGGTCTTCAGTCAGCCCAAAAAGTCTCATGTCTCCCCTCTGTTCCTTGAGCTTCACTGGGTACTCCTGGCTGCCAGCATCAAATCTAAGTCCCTGATTCTAGCCTACAAAGTGCTTAAGTGTACGGCTCCCATCTGCTTGAATACTCTACCAAAGGTTTATGTCATAGCTCTGTGGCTTTGGTCATTAGTGGATTGTGGTCTAGCAGTTCTTCACCAGGCTTAAGACAAATTCTGGTTTCTTGTGTTGTTCCAAGCAGCGTCTCTGTCTGTCTTCTAGTAACTCTTGTAGATCCTCCTCTACAAAGAGCATCTCCTATCCTAACTTACCCAGACCTCTATACCCCCTCTACTACTCTCTCTGTACTTCCCTCTATCTCTTCACTGCCATCTCTGACTCTGACTAGAGAGTTTCCTCTAGATAGTTTATGGTCAGATTGATAATAAGTGTAATACTCTCTACTTTGTAAGTCTCTTTGGATAAAAGCGTCTGCTAAATGCATAAACATGAACTTGTTTGTTGGTTTTTAACGACTGTAACATGTTTCCTTCATTCACGCAGGACTGCATCATCACATGTCAGGTTTGTGGACACACGTTTCCGGTCTGAACCGGTCCGTCGTCCAACATGGAGGAATCCTGGATTTCATCCAGAGGAGCCAGGACGACGTCCACAGCAGAATAAAGAACTTGAACTCCAGCCTGAACCAGGTCCTGAAGGATCTGCAGATTTCTAGTGGCCAGACTGGTGAGCTGCTTCCTCTCTGCTCGCTTGTTCTGCCGGGTTCTGGTTCAGATGGTTCTGGTTCTGATTGCCTCAGTGGTGCTCTGAATCTTACCTACAACAGAATCTCGCTTTAAAACCTGTCGTTGCTCTAGTTTGACCCCTAAACAGGTCAATTAAAGGCTGACATATCAAACATTTACTCTATGTCTAAGAAACCGATGCCCCCTGCTGGAGGCTTTGAGTAAGCTGATGGTCTAGCTAAAGAGTATAATATATATATATATATATATATATATATATATATATAAAGAGAATGAGATGCTGGAGGATTTAAAATGGTTACAACATTTTATTACAATTTATCAAGTTAAAAACTTGTGAATACTAACTTATTAACTGAGTTTGTTAGACGATCACAGGCTGTACTTATTTTGTGCATTTCTGTTCCTGATATGACAAAAAATGTTAATTAAGAAAAAAAAGGAGTAAAAATATATAAAACTTTCCTTCCTATTTAAAAGCTATAATTCAGATTTACGACATCAAAAACAATAAAAATCTGTTTTGACATTTAATGTTAACAAGTTTAACTCCAGATACATAAAATAAGAGTCTTCACAAGAATAAATATTACATATGTTTAAACTATTTGGTCAGACTTAAGTTTTATTGTCATGTTGTAGATTGGTAAAATATTTTTAAATCTATTTAAAATTAAGTTTTTATTTGTTCTGCAACTTTAAACATTCATTCAAATAACTACTGATATTTATTTTCAACTGTTTGAATCTGAAGCGTTTCTGTACCGATGTCAGATGAGGCGACAGGAGAAAAGTACAGATGAGAGTTTGGCTCAAAGGAACAACGGCAGTCACATATGAGATGTTTCAGTTCTGTCTAAAAGGACAGTTTGTTTTTCTGTTTTTCTGGGGGGGGGGTTTGTCTAGAAAGTCATATCTTTGAAAGTCTCTGCTACACATGTCCTTTCATTAATGTATCAGAAATTGTCTTGCCATAGCACAGCTGCCTAACTCCTAATGAATCTATTAAGGTTTTGCCATACTGATGGTGCAGACCAAATAAACTTAACTTATAAAGAAATTAACCCTTTGGTCAAAGCTCTTTATTCTAATTTCTGCAACATTATTCCACAGGCCTTCCAGGGCCTCCAGGAGAGAGAGGCCTGATTGGGCTACCGGGCCCCCAAGGGCCCCCTGGACCAAAGGGTGACAATGGCGACCGAGGATTTCCAGGTGCGACAACATTTCTGTTGCTAAAATGAACAATGTTGGTCTTCATTCTTAGTTATTATCTCTTGATCTTTAATCTCTGAGTTTTTACCTGGAGGAGCTCCTCAGGGATCGGCTGCTCTCTGTTATTATTATTAGCGTTTCTGGTGTTTAGTGCAAGAAACAACCAAAGATTGTATAGAATATGAGGAGGAGCAGCTGGTTAGTATGGAGGGCCATTTCAATCATTAATAAAAAAAAATATTTATTCTTTTTAACAAATAATTAATAAATACAGCATAACCAAGAATTTAAAAATATATTAACTTATTTTTCTACTCAAATGTTATCAAATTTTGTATTATTTATTTATGAAGTATTTATTTATTTGCTTTATATTTGTGTTTTATTTTGGGACAATTTTTAAAGCTGCTTTACATTGTTAATACCCTTTTAATTTCTTAACTTTCTATTTCATGTTTTTACATTCAAATTTATTCTCTACAGTTATTAAATAAATGCATCAATAAATAAATCCTTGAAAAATTAAACCATTAAATAATTAAATACAAGGGATTCATTCACAGTGGCGCAGTGGGTAGCACTGTTGCCATGCAGCAAGAAGGCTCTGGGTTCGATTCCACCTTGGGTGTTTCTGCAAGGAGTTAGCATGTTCTCCTTGTGCATGTGTGGGTTCTCTCCGGGTACTCCGGCTTCCTCCCACAGTCCAAAAACATGACAGTTAGGCAGATAGGGCTCTAAATTGTCCTTAGTGTGTTTGTATGAGTGACACACAGTCGGTCCGGCCTCTGCTTGTCTCCGGGTGTCTTCAGGTCTTCCCGGAGTCGACGCTCACAGACCCAGGCTGTCGTTCTCCGCCGGCCTCACTGTCCTCAAGGACACGCCAGGAACCGTCGTCTTCAACAAAGTCTTCGTCAACAAGGGAAACTTCTACAACGCGGCCACAGGTGAGCTTAGACAACGATCTCTACTGAACCTTGGCTGATTTATACAAATACCAGCAGGTTCTCCCGTCTACATCTACGTTTCTCACAAGGCCCCGCCCACATTCAACCATATATGGTCACATGGTTACCCAGCTTTCAACAATATTTTAACGATCAACGACCAAGGCAGAAATCGACGTGAGCGAGAGTAATTCTGGTCACCATGGTGATTTTAGAGGACTGATGGGTTCACAACTGAACACGTGAGAGCGTTAGCGCCATTAAGCCCCGCCCCCTCCACACTGGGAGCGTTTGGAGGGCGGACCATCAGAAGAAGGGGTCAACAAGTGGGCAGCCATCACCTATAGTGCCCCCTACAGCCAGGATTAGGCTGGCGCCACTAAATCAGTCGCACTGTAAAAACAAAAATCTACCAACTATTTTTTCTACGTCACATATAATAAGAAAAACAAACTTAGAATAGTAATCATACTTGGATAATGATTAAAAAAATTGTTCCCTTTTTACAGTATTAAATTATTAGTGACTTAAAACCATCAATACTGCAAGTTTAATGATGATAACTTCCTTGTCATGTCATTAAAACTAAACTAGCTTTTTGTTTGAAGGTAGCAAATATCTCAACATTCATCCCAACATTCATCCCTCTAACTAACTTTAGTGTCAAAAGTAAGAAAAAATTCATTATTTCAAATTTCTGAGGAAAAATGCAGGATCAGTAAAATCCAGAGAATTTACATAATTCAGCGATTTCTGCGCTTAGATGGTGATTTTGCGGCTTTTTAAGAATCACACGCAGCCCCATGTATTGTGCGCCCTTTCCTTGATTTTGCAGGATTTTCTGCAATCACAGAATTCTGATTTTCTGGAGGGACTGATTATCTAGAGAATATTTAAACTTGGCTTAAATGGGTTTCTCCACTTGGGAGACGTCCCAATTTTTCTCTGCTGTAACCCATGAATCTGCTTTGGTCTCAGGCATTTTCACGGCGCCCCTGGACGGACACTACTTCTTCAGCGCCGTCCTGACGGGACACAGGAACGAGAAGGTGGAAGCGGTCCTGGCCAAGTCCAACTACAGCGTGGCCCGGGCCGACTCGGGGGGCTACCAGCCAGAAGCCCTGGAGGCCCAGCCGGTGGCCGAGTCCAGGACCAGCAGCGGCTCCCTGGCCGTGTTCAGCGTTGTGCTGCCTCTGCGGCGCGGCGACTCGGTGTGCATCGACCTGGTGAGGGGGAGGCTACCCCACTCTGTGGAGCCCCTCACCGTTTTCAACGGCGTGCTGCTGTATGAAGACCTGTGAGCTGATTCTAAGCTAAAGAAACCCAAATATTTGCCACCATCCTCCCTGTTTCAGTGAGAACACGCAGCTTTACCTGAGAGGACCAGCAGGAGGCGCCCGTCTCTATTCCGTCCTATCAGCAGATCTCACACGGTCACATGATCTCGCGCCTCTGAAGTCGAGCTGTTGGAGAAACTGAGGTCTGGTTTCTGTCTGATCGAATGTTTTATCAGAAATCAATGAACTCCAGCGACTAAAGAAGACGAACTCCAGAGGAAACTTTACAGCCACGGTTCCCTTAATGAAGGCTAATAACAGCTCTATAGATGCTTTACTAATTCATCTATAGACACGTTATAAATCAGTTTTATTAAGCATTAGTGAAGGATAAGAGAGAGACAAAACTAACTGGCTTCTTGCCAAATCTGTTCCTTTATGAATTTCATCTGGTTTTATTATATCAACCATTTCAGACTGAATTACGCTGAATTGAGATTTTTTTTAATCCTTTTATAAAACAGGATTTTTTTAAGTGACTCTGCACTGATCTCACTTCTGTTTGTGAATATTACACGTCTGGTCTTTGTCCGAATTTGGGCTGTGTGATATTTTCATTTCCTCGTCTGAGGTTCTGTCCCTCTGTGACCTTTGGCCTTTTAAACGGCCTCAGTGAACATCTGCTGCCACAAAGCTTTAAAACGTTAGCATGAAACAGTTCTTAACTCATTTATATTAGCACTTTCTGCAGTCGTGCAGTAACACCAATGTAAATATTGTGCACACTGATAGTGTAACGATGATGTGAAAATAGCCCTGCTATCATTTATGAAATGTAAACATTTCTAAAAACATTTTGTTTACTTACACATATTTACAATGCAAGTACCAAATAATATATTCGGTTTATAAAAGCTTATTGTGCGAACAAGGTAGTAACTGAAATGTTTAATATATCAGCTCTAGATGAAATGAATCATTAATGAATGCATAATAAACACTTTTTACTGATTTATATCGTTCACAGATAAAGAAACTATTTTAATAGCCTTCTTTAAGGGGCGCCGTGTTGTAAAGCAAAGATGCTGAAAGGCCGTCACCACGATGACCACCAAGACCACGCCCCCCTCCACAGAAACGGCGTCGCTCGTTACCTGGATTATCTTTTTATAATCCTAATCCCACTAATCTGAGGTGTAATCCAATAGATTCTGATGTTTTCTTGAGGCCCAGAAACCAAATCTGTGAGGATTTCCCGGAGTTACTCGAGCCGCAGCAGAAATTCTCCTCCTGAACAAGCATGTGGCGACAGTGGAAGGGAAAACAGGAGGAAACCTTCCAGCCGTGTAGATCTTCCTATAAAGAATATAAAGTCTTGTATTTGAATGACTTCTGAACTTCTAGTTTACTCAGAGCAGCATAGTTCTATTATTAAATGTTAAACGGTTTTCCATAACCTGGTAAAGTAAACACAGACCTACTGCACAACGTAGAGCTGCCATGGCTGGATGTGCGGCCTCCCGCTGGTGCGTCTAACCTGGTTTGAAGTTTAAACTGTGACCTGATCGTGAAAGCAGATATATTCACTATAATCCCGCTCGTCATCACCAACCGAGGTGGTTTGTTAAAATTTTTTATTTACCTTCATATTTAACGTGATGAAGATCTCATATTTGACCTGAGGCAACGAAATGTTCGTGTTTTCTCTACTCAGGATTGTACAGGAAAAACTTCTGCATTTGTTTTTGTTTTTTTTGCTTCACGCTTTCTGTAACTTTAAATGTTCCCAACACTGACAAATGTTTTCATAAGATAATCAATAAATCTACGACTAACTGTGGTCAGTTTATGTTATTCAAGTAAATTCATCCACTTCTAATAAATCTCCTCTTACAGATGTCTGATAAATCATTTATAGATAAGTAATTAATTATTCTATAAACAATTTATGAATCTAAATCTCCCAGTTTCTGGCCAAATCTGTTAACCGACATGATATATCTAGTTTCTAGCTCCTGTCTCTGCTGCATCATCATAAGTGATGTTAGAGTTGGTTCACTCAAAATTAAAGATTTAATACTGATGAATAATCAATAAATAGTATGTTTAATAAAAATGGGAGAAAACGACGCACCTTTATATGAAGGAGGTGGAAAATGGCGGTTTTTGCTTTTAGAGGAGTCCTATTTGTCCTGGAAAAACAGCGTGCTTCTGTATAAAAGGACCCTGCGCCAAGCTAGATCTGCATATTTTACTTTACTAATAGAGGAGAATAAGAACAATCCTAGGTTTCTTTTTAATACAGTTGCTAAACTTACGAGAAATGAAAACTCTGTTATATCACCCATTCCTCCAACTCTTAGCAGTAATGACTTTATGGAATTCTTTA
>JAVLVB010000601.1:166176-179803 GCA_032876305.1 Orestias chungarensis
CTGGTGGTTCCTAGAATCTCTAAAAGCACAATGGGAGGTAGATCTTTCAGTTATCAGGCTCCTCTCCTGTGGAACCAGCTTCCAGCTTTAGTCCGTGAGGCAGACACCCTGTCTAGTTTCAAATCTAGGCTTAAAACCTTCCTGTTTGATAAAGTTTATAGTTAGGAAGAGGTAGAGAAGACAGCCTAATCTGGTTGGGAGGAACTCAGTCTTGACAGACGGTTCTCCTTTGCTCTACCTTCTTCTTGTCTCACTCTATAGGGTTAAGTTATTTAAGTTTTTCTATAGTTATGCTGCTATAGGCTTAGACTGCTGGAGGACAATCTGACCACTTCTCTCTCTGCTACTTTCTTCCTTTGTCCAATCTACTTAGTTACCGTTATTTCAACCTTGTTAACCTTTAGTTTTCTCTTAGTGTTGTTCTCTCCATAGTAACCACACCTGGGCTGGTTCTGTTAGCTGAGACAGCTTCTTGGATGAGAACATGGGCTCAGATGCTTCCAGTGACGTTCTACAACTGCTGCTATAAACTCTATTTGTTCTATGTTTGTTGCTGATCATTCTGATAGAAAAATCTCCTTTGACTTGCTCAGTTACTCAAACAGATTCTTCATCTCTGAACTTTTATTTGGAGCTCTGATAAACATGCACAGCTTTAATATTTCATAAATTTCTTTCCCGATGAACATCTGAATTTGAAAAAGAGTTTTCTGTCCTACGTGTGAACCAGCGAACACGTCCAGGCGAGGACGGCGAGGCCGCAGGCGAAATCTGAAAAGACAAACAGACGAGTTGGATGTCAGAAAATGTTCATATGAAAACTTTATGCTCAAATGTTTTAGCTCAGATTTCCTGCATGAACAGCATGAATTCTCTTTAAAGTGAAAATTCATGCAGTGAAATACAAATATTAATGTGAAGTTTCCACAAACATACCTGCTCGGTTCCCTCCACCGGTCGGAGCTGAAGTAACAGACGCTAGTGGAAAAATAAAATCAAACAAATTGGATCTTTAAATGTTTCAATGAAGATTCAGTAAAATCTGTGTGGAGCTGATTTAAAAATGTAAAACTCAGTACAGGTCGAATGAACATGTTTATACATGATTATAAAACAGTTTAAAGGGTTTTTATATTATATTATATCTTATTATATTATATTATATTATATTATATGGGTCTTAGTTCTCTGCCTTTTCTCTCGGTGTTTATGCTAAATTCCTTTTTTATTTACAGTTAATAAAAGCTACTGATGCCAAAAATCTTTCAAAATTAAGGGAACAAAAATCTGACGCCTTTCTAACAATGATTACAGATTTAGACTCAGTAATCATTGTTACCTTCACTCAAAACATCCGGCCTTCTCTCTCCTGTACTCGTACTCTTGATCGTGTGTTGATATAATTGTCTTAGAGTGGAAACAAATATCCTCTCACAATCTTTAAGATTCTGTATTTTCCCAATGTTTAAAAAAAATATATTTGAATTTAGGTCTTTTTGCTTAGATATTACTGGTTTAGCCGCCTAGCATGCGGTTCCTAGCTTGTATTCCAACTATTCTTACTGACTTTTATTTTTCCCATGGTGCTTTTCTGCTGACCTCTCACACTGAAACTGTTTCTGTTGCCGCTTGCTTGCTTGTGATGAAGGAATGGATCAGACCAAACCTTTAGTAAAAACTCCTGATTTGCTGTTAATAAAAACCTTTTCGTTTTGAGGTAAATGCTATTATAAATTTAGCTAAACAATCTCTATGTTTATTATTTTACTCACTTTTTTATAACAACGTATGAATGAATGGGAATCTTGTGATTGGTGGGATCTGGATATATTTTTCTGCTCCATAGAATCAGCTGAGCTCACAAAACAAAATTTAGGCAACACCCTCAGCTGTCATCCCATCAATGCAAGTTCTAACTTCCTACAGCAGCTGCCTGGGCTACAGTGATGCCCTAGCCACGCCCACCTGTCATCAAGGCCAGGTCGATGCTGAAGTCAGAGGACTCATGCGGTTTCCCTACAGAGCAGACGTGAGTGCCGAGGTCTGTGGTTCCGACCCGCTGAATGCTGAGCTTGATGCTGCCGGGTCGGTAGTTCATGCTGTAGCCAGCGCTACAGTTCTGGTAGCTTCTGTGCTTGATGTAGTGACACAGCAGCTGTCTGTGGGGGCCGGTCCACCGCATGGTGAGCTGCTTGATGTTCGTCTGGTCCTCATAGTCGTACAGGCAGGGCAGGGAGGCGCCCTGACCGGGCCGACAGAACACCTTCATGGCGCCGCCTGGAGACACACAGCAATGAGGACCGTCCTACAGCCGAACGCTATATTACAAAACTACTAAACCACAAGTCAGAGAAGATGTCAGTGCAGACGTGTGGCTGGGAAGTTTACCTGTATTATTTATCTGCTAACTGAAAGCCTTTATTAGAGCTGCTGGTTCTGATCTCAGGAGAATCTGACAGGCATGCCGTCTCAAGAGGAAGACAAAAAGTTGATCTCTGAGCTGCAGCCATGATGGGAGGAGCCAACAATCAAAGCAGCTTCTGATACTTTCTCCTACTACTCTCCAGTGTGCAAATAATGACTGTTTCTGTTTCTCTGTGTGAGATAATTCTGCCCAAAAAATGTCTCCAGTCGGTCGTGGCAGACGGTCGTACTGATCCAGGTTCTGATTTGGCTTGAATTTAGCCAAGTTCGGGTACATTCATTGTTAACAGGAATATATGGATGACAGTAGAAAAAGGATTTGTCTTGTAACCTGCATCCAGATGTTGTTAACCGGCATGAAATAAATAAACTAGTTCAATAAACAAGCAAGCAAGCAAAAAAGAATGAAGAGGCCGAAATTGTCCCAGAACAAAGTCTGTTAAAACCTTGTTCTGATTTTTTGGGCTGTGACCAACATTTCCAGGTTTTCTGTCCTGCATCTCTTCACATTTAGGAAGCTAGCAGTAAACTAGCGGGGCGCTAGGTTGACCTCTCTCTATGTTCAGCTGGAGGAACTTACCTTCTCCAGCCAGGCGTGACAGAACGAGTCCAAGGTACAGGATCCGCTCCGCGACCGTCGACCTCATTTGTTTACTGCTCGACCCGACAGGTTGAAATATTCACACCCAGCCTGAGAACCTGAAGAAGTCTGAGTTGAGCACAGAGCGTTTCTACTTTTTCTTTCACAGACGTGTCAGTTTCCAAGCCTCCATCTGTCACCGCTGTAACCTGAAGCTTCCTCAGGAGAGACCCGGGGAGGCAGAGGAGGTCTTGCCTTCATCCCCGGAGTCTGAACAGAACCAGAATCTGCTGAAGCCGGGCCGAGGAACAGCAGGAGCGTTGAACCCCCACCTGAGCTTCAGATCAGGCTAAATCTTTCTTTAACTGGGAACAGATGACGAGCGACTTTCACTTTCCAGGTTTTAGTTTTGGGTTTGACATGATCTCATCTTACAGCCGTCATCCTCGGATGCTGGAGAAACATCCAGATCAGCGCTTCACAACATTTACAATACAAACCCTCAACTTTAATCTAAAACCTGCTCTGGTACTTTTAGCTAAAATCTGCAAATCTGTATTAGGAACATTTCTCTGTTCATTGTTTCCTTTTTTGGTCGAACAGATGAAACCAGAAACAGGTTTCATCTGTTTCTGGTTTCTCTCACTACAGCAGGACCAAAAGAACAAAAAACAGAAAAGAACCGAGGTTTTACTTCTTTACTCATTTGTTATGTAAGTCTGATCAGCTGTGAGTTTGTTGTTGTCTGTTGCCGTGACGATGTCGCCATTAAATCGTTGATCAAATCCACACGTAGCCTGAAAAACTGAGCGCTAACTCAGCTGTATTCACGGTTTCCACATGCAAATAAAGGAGGAATCAGCAAATCTTAATCTGTGCATTAAAGTGACGTTTGTTCATCACTGGTTTTGTTTTACCTTCACATTTCTACATAGAATGATTCTACAGCAGCTGCCCAAAATACCTATATTTGCTGGAACTAACAAAAACAATACAGAACAAAATCATCCAGGCATGGAGGAGATGATTGGGGTCAAAATGATCGAAGACTTTCTCCATGTTTCTTATTTTTTCATTTTTAATCTAATCTAATCAAACCTGAAACCAAGTTTAATCGAATCAAAATGATCGAAGCACTTTTTCAATTTCAGTCATCAAACATTACATCACTGCCCTGTTGCCATGGTTACGTTGTTTTATCGGAGAGTGAGCACAGTCCTGTTTGGACCTCCGTATCTCATCCATCTGTTCTGTCAGAACTATCAGAACCCTTCAGTCTTACCGGGTCACAGAGGGCCAGAACTTTCCCGGCCCAGTTTAGGCTCTGATACAGTTTCCAGTTTCTTGCACAGTCGTTTAGTTCAATTTGTGATGATGGTTCTGACCCGCTGAAACCTCCAGAACCTTCGTCCTCTCTCTCCTCTTTCCTTTGTTCTCCCCTGTCTAATGTAGAGAAGGGGCGCCATGGTGCTGCGGGCTCTCTCAGATAAACACAGTCGGCATGGCAACGCTGGGTCCGTTTTTATGCTGGATTAACTGTTTCTCTCATGACTGTTTTGTTCTGAACAACCAGGATATTTGTTGCAAACACAAATCCTTGTTTTGTTTAGAATCATGTGGACAATAAAGTTTTATTTGTACAACAAATCTTTAACAATGATGATTGGCAGATGTTTAGTTATGGGAAATTTCTTTCTGGATATTATTTCTTGAAAAATTGAAGAATCTGTTCTGATTTTTTCTCCTGATCAACAATAAACAACCAAAAATAAATCTATAATCCAAAGGAGCTATAAATAAATCTGCCTGGATCTTTTGTTGGAAGGATCTCTACTGGGACGTAGGTTGGGAACAGACGGGTTTGTTTCCAAGAACATTTGTTGTCTCTAACTTTTTAGGGCCAATCTGAGCTGCTTTAAGATTCATTTTAAACATTAAACACAGTTTATGAAACTTGTGTGAAGAATTTGGTTTGTAACGTTTTATTCTGTGTTCTGCATCTGATTCTCCGTCACCTCGAGAACGATTGTTTGTAAATAAAGCTTTATTTGAAAAAAACAAACAATAATTTCAGTCATTTTTAAAAACAAAATACTGTTTAGGTTTATGTTTATTTCTGAGGTTAATTGTGATAGTTTTAAAATAAACGGAATGTTTCATAAAAGCACAAACAGCAGTTTTTGAAAGTCGATTCATTTCACAGCAGAAATCCACCTGGTTACAGAAAACAGCTGCTGTTCACCGTGATGCGGGTTTATTTGACACATTTTAACATTGATCATTTCTTCAGTCACAATAACACGTTTATTTATGTACAAACTGCTGGAAATGATCAGAAATAGACTCAGAAAGGACGACAGTCTGCCTGGTGCCGCTATAGGGAGACATTTCCCCGCCTGCTATGACGTCTGCAAGGTTCTGATGAACAAACACAGCATGGAAAAGCTAAAGCTTCAAACTTCTGTTTCAGCACAAAACTATGATAAAAAATATTGTTTTCTCTGTTTAAAAGCAGGAGGAGAAGAAGAAGGGTTCCGTCCCGCGCTGACCGGAGAAAGAAACTTTTACATCATGTTTGAAGCAGTTTTTTTAGGCAGGAGCTGAAGCATCCAGAATGATTCTGATCACAAAACCGACACAGAAACCAGAAAATCTACAAATCACCTCAAACTGTACAGCGAGTTCCCGTCTGAGGAGGTCACTGGATGCCTCTGAATAAACACATCGCAAACACGATGGCGAAGAGCTGCAGGAGAAGAGGAAACATGGCGTCAGAGTTCCCACCTGCAGGTTCATCAGTCAGGGGGAGGCGACAACATATTAATCTAAATAGATCACACATGTGATCTATGGAGAGCGAAGAGCCCCACATGACAATTAGTAAATAACTTATCAATGATTATTTAAAACTTTCATTCATTTATTTAAACAGGAAATACCACATTTTCTATTAGATGTTCCTCAGTTAAATTTATTGATTGTATTTTTAATATTTGATCTAATCTAACTTCCTGAATACATAAACTATTTTATGTTCCTCTGCACATCATGAAATAATTGAAACGGTCGACGTCATCTTCACGATTCAGTTTAGGACCACAGACATCACAGCAGGAACTCCAAAACTAACTAACTAACCTGAAACCAAGTTTAAACTAAGCTAAGCTAAACTAAGCTAAGCTAAACTAAGATAAACTAAGCTAAACTAAGCTAAGCTAAGCTAAACTAAGCTAAGCTAAGCTAAGCTAAGCTAAGCTGAGCTAAACTAAGCTAAGCTAAGCTAAACTAAGCTAAGCTAAGCTAAGCTAAACTAAGCTAAGATAAGCTGAGCTAAACTAAGCTAAGCTAAAATAAGCTAAGCTAAACTAAGCTTAACTAAGCTAAGCAAAACTAAGATAAACTAAGCTAAACTAAACTAAGCTAAGCTAAACTAAGCTAAGCTAGACTAAGCTAAGCTAAGCTAAACTAAGCTAAGCTAAAATAAGCTAAGCTAAACTAAGCTTAACTAAGCTAAGCTAAACTAAGATAAACTAAGCTAAACTAAACTAAGCTAAGCTAAACTAAGCTAAGCTAAACTAAGCTAAGCTAAGCTAAGCTAAACTAAGCTAAGATAAGCTGAGCTAAACTAAGCTAAGCTAAAATAAGCTAAGCTAAGCTAAGCTAAACTAAGCTAAGCTAAGCTGAGCTAAACTAAGCTAAGCTAAGCTAAACTAAGCTAAGCTAAGCTAAGATAAGCTGAGCTAAACTAAGCTAAGCTAAAATAAGCTTAACTAAGCTAAGCTAAACTAAGATAAACTAAGCTAAACTAAACTAAGCTAAACTAAACTAAGCTAAGCTAAACTAAGCTAAGCTAAACTAAGCTAAACTAAGCTAAGCTAAACTAAGCTAAGCTAAGCTAAACTAAGCTAAGCTAAGCTAAAATAAGCTTAGCTAAACTAAACTAAGCTAAACTAAGCTGAGCTAAACTAAGCTAAGCTAAGCTAAACTAAGCTAAACTAAGCTAAGTTAAGCTAAGCCAAGCTAAACTAAGCTAAACTAAACTAAGCTAAGATAAGCTAAGCTAAGCTAAGCTAAAATAAGCTAAGCTAAACTAAGCTAAGATAAGCTAAGCTAAACTAAGCTAAGCAAAAATAAGCTAAGCTAAACTAAGCTAAGCTAAACTAAACTAAGCTAAGCTAAACTAAGCTTAACTAAGCAAAGCTAAACTAAGCTAAACTAAGCTAAGCTAAACTAAGCTAAGCTAAACTAAGCTAAGCTAAGCTAAGCTAAACTAAGCTAAGCTAAACTAAGCTTAACTAAGCTAAATTAAGCTAAACTAAGCTAAACTAAATTAACCTAACTAAAATCTAAATTAATGTTCCTCAGTGAAATGTAGTGATTTTATTTTAAATGTTTGATCTAATCTTACTTCCTAAATTGATAAATTATTTCATATTTCTGTGCTAAAGCACATCATGAAATATTTTAAACGGTCGACTTCACCTGTCAAACTCAGTGGGCGGGGCCAGAATGGACCGTGATGTTTGATTGGCAGCTTCAGAAAGGAAGTCAACACAACTTCCTGTTAGTTTTCTATTAATCTGAGATTCATATTTACACTGAAAGTGTGAAAATAGTTTAAATAAGTTATGATTTTCTTTTTTTGTTTTTAGACTCTAGAATCTATATCCCTAGTTTGGTCAGAAATATTTCTAATAAATTCCCCTGAGAGCTCACCTGGTGGATTAAGCCCCGCCCACTCAGTAACGCTCTCTGGGCGCAGAGACACAGCGCTAGCCGCTTAGATCGTCTCCTTCTTCGTCCCGCTGGTGGAACAGCTGCGCTTCGCTATGAACTGTGAACGCAGCTCATCCAAGCGTTGCTCACTAGAGAAAAAAACAGCGAGGAAGCAGGAAGTACCTCGATTGTGAGCACCAGGATGGTCAGCGCTCCGGCCGCGTAGATGTACGTCTCAAAGTATTCAACCACGGCCGAGTAACAGCCCTGCAGAACCGACACAGACACGTCATCTAGGAGTTCCCACTCTGGCTGAAATCTGCTCCTCTGTTCCCCAAACCTTGTTGTGTCTGAACGCCACACCGCCGCCGACGCACTGCTCAACGGCGAGCTGTCCCAGGTATCCGTCCACCTGGCAGCAGGCTTCAGGAACCATCTTGTTGGGATTGAGGAGGCGGAAGAGGCTTTCCTCGAAGTCGTCGGGACCGCCGACGCCGCAGCAGTCGAACTGGAAGTAGGGAGAGGGATGCTGAGGACCGCCGGTCAGCTGACACGACACTGCGGGAGGGACGGCTCACCGTGGTCATGATGACGTTCCACGTGGACGAGAAGACGTCGGTGCTGTTCCGGCCCTGGTAGTGGCGCTTCAGCTCCCTGCTGAAGTATTCTCTGGTCAGCTGGTCGAACAAACACAGCCAGTCAGAAACTGGAGCGGATTCTCAACAACGTTTAATTTCAGGAGCAGGAACTCCAAAACGAACTAAAACCAGCTCTAATCTGAAACCAGGTTAAATCTAATCTAATCTAATTTAACCTGTAACCAAGTGTGAACTGATCTGAATCGAGTCTGAACGAAGAAGTCAAACGGTCCGAGCAGATCTGGACTGAGTTCAGATGAAATCCAGCTTGTAAGCATGAGTGACGCCTCCACCTGGGCAGAACTCACCTGCTCCCTGAAGAGGAACGCCAGGACGGCGGCCGCCAGCTCCGCCAGGAAGATGAAGAGGATGAGCAGGAAGAACTGAGACAGAAGAGACACGTTTTACTCAGAGTTCTCGACTCTGCCGTCGTTCCTCTGGAAAATGGTTCTGGACTCACAAACAGCAGCAGACACTTGTTCTCACGGATGGCGCCGCAGCAGCCCAGGAAGCCCAGCAGGAACAGCATGGCGCCCAGGGCCAGGACGGCGTAGGCGGCGCTGAACAGCAGCGGGTTCACGGCCACCACCTCCCTGAAGCCCAGCGGGTCGAGCAACACCCAGACGGCCACGGCGAGCAGGAAGGAGCCGCCCAGCTGCAGCCAATCAGAGACGAGGATCAGATCAAACAAGAGGAGATGCTGATCTTCCATCTCTGTGGAAGCTCTAGGTCAAAGGTCAGCTAACTGACCCCTAAAAGCAAAACTTTCATTTATAAATTAATTTTTAAATCTTTTGCTTTAATAATTCTTACAGCATTTAATTGTATTCTCTTCCAGCTTTTTTGGGGTCGTTCAGTTTGTGAGATCATTACAGCAGGATTTACTTTTACTTTTGACTCGTCTCTCTGTGGGAGGAGCTTCTGCAGCTCATGGTACATTAAACCAAACCCATCTGGAACAGATGTACACACATTTGAGAGGATCTTTGTTGGTAAAATTATTTTGTATTCACGCAGCAAAGATGCTAAATCCTAATGAAAAGATGCTAAATGTGAAGTAAAGCTTTTATTTTTGGCCGAGATTAGAACAACATGCATTTAATCTTTGACACGTTTTCATCTCTGTTGCAACTAAAGCAACAAAAATGTTCAGCTTGGTGGTTGTTCGGCGGCTTGATTAGAGAGTCACCATTTTAATTACATAACATACATTAATCCTATATAAAGAATATAAAAGTTACCTAATTACCCTGCAAATTATGTAAACCTACATAAAATGTTTTATTTATTCATAGATGAAAAACATACGTCTTTAACATATGTTAAAAAACTATAAAGATTATGTGACACATAAAACATAATTCGACTTTCAGTTTCCTTATAGACACAAATATAATTCTTACTTGATTGTTAGCTAATTATTTTCACATCTTGTATGATAATAATGCAAAAGTTCATCATGGAATGGGACATAAAGATTTACTGGTGCAGGTAATAAAAACCTCTAATAAGTTTGAACAAAAACAAACAAACAGGAGAACTCACGAAGATGAAGAAGTTGAAGATGAACATGAGGTATTTCATGCAGGCGAGGCAGTCGCCCTCCATGACTGGAAGCTATGGAGAGAACCACACGTGAGCCGGGTCAGCGCCGGTCCAAATCTTTATCCAGAATCAGGAGGAATGGTTTATCTAGGCAGACACATTTAGTTAGTAAGTTAGTTAAGAGGGAACCTCAGAGGTTCTCCGGAGAACATCCAATATTCTGTAGACCCAGGAACCCAGCAGATGGGCCGTGGTTCTGGTTCTGTTTAAAGCTTTTCCTCATTTTAAATCCCAAGATCTGATCAATCCAGTTTTAGAAGAAACTTTAAACCTGGAGTAAATTATTTAACATCATTAGAAGAACCTCATGAATCAAAATGTTCCAGCAAACGTCCTCGTCCAGTTTTAAAATGCCGCAGACTAAAGATGCTGATGGAGAAATTGGGTGGAATCACCCTTTAACCATTTCAGCAGCCAATTTCTTTCCATTCTGGTGATTTTAGCTCGTTGGTAATATCTGCAAACAACCTGAACTTCACATTTTTTCAGTCTTCAGCACAGACGTCTCTCCTGCTCGGTTATTAATTCCTACAGAGGGTTTTTTTCATTTGTCACCAGAGGAGCTCCGTAGCAACCTGATGATTTTTCTCCACTCAGCAGTTCAGCTTCAATCTGTCACAGAAAACCTTATGAAACACGTTCAAGTTGCTGCTGGAACAGAACCGACGTGGAACGGGCCTGAGTACCAGAACCAGAACCCAGACGTAGAAAGGTCTGGGCGAACAGCTGTGGAGGTCGTGACCCTGCCAGGCGGTCCTGGTTGGACGCAGCGACACGTCAGGACAGGATGTGGGTGGGACCAACTGGTGTTGACCAGGCGTGCAGCCACCTGTCGCTGTTTATTCAGTGGTGAGATCACCGTGGCAACCGCTTCTTCATCGTCATCATCATCTTATCCATCTTCAGCTTCATCTTCATCTTCATCAGGCTCCAGCGGGACGAAGCTCTGATAATTCCAGATGTTCAGGTTCTGGACCCCAAATCAAGATGGCATTCAATTATATTATTTTATTTATTTTAAAAAATCTGAATATTTGTTTAAATATCATTAAATACTTTTTCTAAAAATAAACAAATAAATACAAATAAAAATCCAAATGATTATGTACTCAAAAATAAAGAAATTATAGCACTAATAAAATTATTTTAAAAATAGAACACAGAATATTATAGGAATGATCAAATATATTGTATAAAATTATAACAGATATAATAACTTTGACTAACAATTGAAAACATTAAGGTTTATATGAAACTGAACCAGAAGTTGATGATAAAGTTTTCTAAATGAATCTTGTTCTATAAATGTGTTAAAAGCTCTAAAGAATTAAATCATCTTCAAAAATAACCTTATAAATAATAAATATTTTATTCCTTGGAAACATTTTTGCAGTGAGAAGAGAAAATAAAAGTGGAATTCATAATTCATTTTAATATTACATATTAAATAACTAGTTATTCAAACAAATAAATAGAAATGTATAAAGTTAACATATTTATGTGTGATTATACCTCATGTAGCCTCGTAAAATCATTTCCACCTATATTAACTTTTAAATATGTAGTGATGTTGTTTCACTGGGTCACCACTAGGCGGCCGCCAGTCAGCTGATCTCACTCTGGGGGTCACGGGAACCTCAGAACTAGAGAGGAGGTAACTGGAGTACCTGGAGAGAGCCCGAGAATGCACAGGAAGAACAAACCCAGGACCTTGTTGCTGCTTAACGACTTCAGTTAACCAGCTGTGGCTTAATGGCTTCACACCTGAACGATCAATTATTAACTGACAACATGAGGGCGGGGCCAAAAGGTGCCTTTACCTGTTCAACGTCTCCTGTTGATGGGCGGAGCCTGAAGATCAAAGCCGGTCGAGTCGAGCCTTCACTGTCCTACCATCACAAACGTAAACAGTAACAGACAAAAGAAGAAAGGAAGGATATTAAATATTATAAAAAAAAGTGAAAAAAAAAGAATAAAAATGTCAAAAAGATGAAAAATTAAATTAAAAATGATTAGAAATAATAATAATAATGATAAAAACAAAAATAATAAACCAACAATCATTTGTAAGAAGTTATTAAATAAAAAGACAAAATTAACAATTAGACAAAATAAATATTTTAAAAATTATTAAAAGGGGTCAAAAAAGACTGAAAATGTTAAAAATAAGAAAAATATAATATGGAATAAGTAAAAAAAAAATCTATAATAAATTAATAATAAAATTAAAAACAAAAATACTAAACCACATAAATGTAAAAATGATGTAAAATAAAAAGAAAAAAGAATAAAACATATTTTAAAATTAACAAGAAAAAGAAAAAGGGATATTAAAAATCATGAAAAAGGGTAAAAAATTGTAAAAGTTTAAAATAATAAAAAGATATAATTAAATAAAAATAATAAACAAAAATAATTAACAAAAACATTTTTTTAGTAAGATGTATTAAATAAAAAGGCAAAAAAATAAAATCTATTTTAGAATTAACAAGTAAAAGAAAGAAAGGATGATATAAAGTTATTAAAAAGGGTAAAAAAAGTTAAAAAGCTTTAAAAAAAATTCATAATAAAAACAAATATAATAAACCAAATAAAATTGTCAAAAAATTTATTGAATAAAAACAATAAAAATATTTTAAAATTAACAAAGAAAATAATCCATAAAAATGTGAAAAACATAAATATTTATATATTATTTGTAGAGCATCTGTAAAAACATTGTTAGAGTTCAATATGGTGGCAGGAATTTCATGTGAGATCTCTAGATCTCTTAGTCTGACCCAAAACATCAACATGAACCCAGAAATGGATCAATGGATCTGCAGAGAGCAGGACTCCAGCCTTTATCTTCGTCATCGTCGTCATCTTCATCATCTCAGCCCCAAACCCAGAGAACCTGGGAGGAAGCTGAACATCTAGAGAACAAATACAAACACATCTACATCCCAAAACATTGAGACTTCTCAGCTCAGAAGCAGCTATGAGTCCGAACGCTGAAACCAGTACGAGTTTCCACGGCAACCGCAAGATGTGAGCGGGAAGCGAGTCCTCCTCTTTGGAGCCGGCCGTGGGAAACACTGATGGAGGCTGATTCACTTCATGACTCACGCCTGTTGTTTCTGCACGCCTGGCTTTCAGAACGGCGGTCGTGACAGAAGTGGGTAAACTGTGATTCACACGCTGAACCAAGCGGCTCAAACGCAGCTCCTGACGGGGTTTACAACAGAACCCTCACAGCCGCTACTCTGAACCAGAACCGTCTAGAACCAGCAGAACAGAAACAGAAAATAAAGTTCACTGAAGAACAGGAGCGGCTCATAACTCCAGCTTTTCTTATTATTATTATTTATTTGTTTTATCCGTGAAAGTTTAATGACTAGCAATCAAATCACGGGTCCAGGGGCAAGCCCCGCCTCTCGCCCCATGACCTTGGAGACCCACACGACCCCGTCAGGATACGCGTTGAATAATGGATGGATGGTTTCTTCCTGCTTTAGCGACGGTTTTTACTACAGCGATAAAAACTAGAGTTGAAGCAACTAAACCATTTAATCGATTAAAATCAATGATTAAAAGAAGAAAGTAGAAGAAGAAATCAGCCAATCGTTAGCCTTGTTTTGCTAGCGCATGGCTCATAAACACATTTGCCCTGAGCAAGATGGAG
>JAVLVB010000601.1:179903-198164 GCA_032876305.1 Orestias chungarensis
ATTGCTGGGGGTGAGCGTCTTGTTCCACATGTGTTCCTTTATTGTTGCTCCTGCAACTCTAAATGAATATGAACTGAATTCATTAACAGTATTTAGCGCCTTTATTTTCTTATTAGCTTATTTTACCGCGCTGGTTCTTCCTCTCCTGCTTCAACTCTGACATGTTTTGGTCTCAGATGTTCACTTAAAGAAGACTTTCTTACATTTTCCTGCTCCGCCATCTTGCTCAGGGCAAATGTGTTTATGAGCCATGCGCTAGCAAAACAAGGCTAACCATTGGCTGATTTCTTCTTCTACTGCTCCACTGGTAGATCATAGCATTAGGTAGCTCATTACTGCCCCCTATTGACCACAAATATGACAGATTGTGTTAAAAAATAGAGGATTACGGTAAAATGTGATGATAAAGCAACTAATCAATAACTATCGATTAGTTGCTTCAGCTCTTCATCCATCCACAGACTCGGGCCCGTTTGTTACTGATGTAAAAACGTCGCTGCTGCGGAACGTCTATGTTCTTCTTCTGGCGTCGTAAAACACAGAAGTCTGATGGGGTTGCGTTTAATTAGTAGAATGAACGACAAGTAGAGGGAAACCGTGACAGGGCAGCAGGAGAAGACTGAAGCTGGAGTCAGAACATCTCGGTCCAATACGCCCAGACAGATCCGGAGCATGAACTACAAGACCGTGTCCTGGAGGTCCCATGGAAGTAAAGTTTGATTTCATTTCAACGTCTCAGAGTGAAAAGCTTCTATAGTTTTTAGTAAAAAAAGGATTTAAATGCGACATTTGTGTTTGGAAGAAAAGTAAAAACATTATCTAGAGTCTGACCTCCTGACCTCTACTTCAACTGAACATCCCTGATATTTTAACCCCAGAACAAAAATACAAAATGTCCCTTTAAATGGAACCGGTGGAGCCAGAAAGTGGATTAAAAGCAGACAAAGAAAACTTAGAGATAAAGACTAATTCTAGTTTTGAAGGTCATGCCTAAATCTAAACGAGTTTCTCTGTGTTAACGTGACAGATGGGAGGAAGAGGAAGGAGGAAGGTCATTATCTGATGATTCAATTAACGCGACACGAACCAGTTCTAACCAGATTAAACTCAGCCTAACTCGGTTAAACAGCAGATGGGGAGCGACCCTGAACTCTTCACCACCATGTGGGGGTTTGGAGGGTTCCCTGAACGCATCACAGCAAATATCTGCAGCCGCTTTCAGGGACATCAGGGAGGTTTGACTTTCTCAGGTTAAAGCAGGAATTAAATTTCATCTTCAGAAACCCAATCGGCTCTGAATTCATCCAGAACCGACTGTCCAGGAAGTAGAACCTGTTTTAACCCGTTTCCTTATAAGATCCTCCCTGTTCTCTGTCAGGAGCTACAGATTGTTAGACTGGAACGGCCCAAACGACAGGTTCTGATGTGTGATCCAAATGGAAAACACTAAAAAATAAAAATGTCCCACTTTTCCCGTAAATGCATCGACCAATCGCAACCGCTATCATCTCTGCTTCAGGTGTTTGGGGTCCGGTTCTGCCCAGTTCTGGGTCTGGGCTCCTTTTGCATGGATTATTACCACATCAGTGCGGCGAGGCACGGATGATACTCCATGGACTCTCTGTGAAGTTCTGGTCAGGCCCGTTAGCTGGCCTGACCAGAACACTATATTCTGTGACCACAGGGGGGCGATAGCGTACAATCCTGCGCATGTACGTGTTGAAGACCAGCAAGAGGAAGAATGTTTCTGTAAAGTTTGACATCATTATTTGACCTCTACAGTGAGGTCAGAGACTCTGATGGGTGACAGATTGTGATACCTGAATGGGTCGGTACTGAGTTTGGTTCTGAAGCAAAATCAGCCCGCCTGTAAATCTGCTCATTAGTGGGAGCCCTGGAGCGCTAAAACTTTACTTTAAATCACGTTTAATTTATTTGATTTAACCTAAATTACGACGGAACATTTTAGTCAACACGTCAGAATTAAGCATCGACAAAAATATGACAAAAATAACACAAACGCTAAATTTAATCTGTAAATTAAGAACAAGAATCAACCAAGCAAATACAAACTGTACCTTCAAAACCAAACTGGATTTAAAGAAATCATAGAAACCAAGTTCATGTTTAATCTGAATGTTTCCTTCATGCTTCTGCTGCGATTTTGTTACATTTTTAAACTTTTTCTGGTTGTTTTTTTATTTTTTCCTGCCTCAGAAACCAAGATGGTTTAAACTGAGCAACCAAAATAAATCTAATCCAATTTAGGTTCATTTAACAAAAAAACACTGGAATAAAAATGCATGTAAATGTAAATAAACTGTAAATGTAACTTTCATTTGTATTTAACCAGAAAAAGCATTAAAGTCTTTTTCTTCTGCTGTTTTTAATTTGTTTCAGACGTAACTAAACTTAAAACAAACTCAAGTAAAAATTCAGGTTTGTAAAGAACTTAAAAGTGCAAAGTAACTAAATCCAGATGTGTTTATTACGTATCATTTATCCCAGATGTTTTCTGTTTTAATATAGTTTATCAGTTTAACTCAAATCAAAAAAAGGGGGTGTCCATTATCTTAACAATGATCCTTATCGTGATCAATTTGTTGTCATGATAAATATTGTGATTTATTGTAAAAATGATTAATTAAGAATAATTATGTTAAAAAATAAACATGTTGGGAAACAGATGTAATAAACTGGAGCCACAAAAAAGCTTCACATGGCCCTGAGAGAAAATATTGCATCATTATAGAGCTTATAGAACAACGACAACCAGATAATAATGATAATTAATAAATAATAATAATAATTACATGTGCTCTTTATCTATTAGAGATGAATGTTAAGTGTAATAAACAAACAAACAAGTCTAAGTTAAACTCATTTGAGCAGTTTTGCTTTTTAATGATTTTCTCTTAATAGTTTTAAGAATCTCATTTTTTCCCTCCTGATCCTGAGAATCCAGAAAACTCACCAGAGTTCTGGATCCGGAGCTCCCGGCTGATCTCGGCTCCACTGCGGGCTCTCAGAGCTCCTTCCTCGGTCAGACTGGTGGAAATGAGCCGCTGATAAAAAAAAGTCACCAGAAACAGACCAGAGACTTCCTCTTGACTCTTCACAATAAAAGCACCAAGATGGTTTCTTACACTGCATGAAATCATCTTACCACACAGACATCACCAATGACCTTAGAGAACCAACTATGACTGCCCATCCGTCCATGGAGGGGTCAAAGGTCATCTCTAAACCAACAGAAGTCCATCATCCTCAAAACAGGAGAACTTCCAAGAGTCCAATCAGATTCAGAGCAGGACGCTCAGAGAAATCACTGTTAGCAGGTCAAAGGTCAAAGGTCTTGACTGCTCGTACCGGTTGAAAGTTTTTTTTATTTTTTTTATTGAACTTTATTTAGAACAATGACAAACTGGACTGATACAACATATACAGGATGACATAGCAACATTAATACCTCCTACCACTTTCTTTATGATGTCCTATAGAGAGACATTTAGATTATGCACTACATTTAAATAAATACAAAATAAAGAGGTTTATAACTACAAACATCAACAACATCAAAATTATAATTCAAAAAAGCAACAATACAATATAAAATAAGAAAAAAAACAGAAATCAAAAATAACAAAAGGTCTTATTATTTAACTTCCATGGAGAGAAGCTGAGTTAAATTAGAGGTGATATGACAGAGTTCTTGAATTTTGTCCAAGGAAAGATTCAGAAGATCCAGTTCCTGTTTAAGTTCAGACCATAACGGCATTGATTTACCTGCATTTATGTATATAATGTTTTAAAATGATAATGATGTTAATAATAATATATTCAAATCTTTTGTTTTCAGATATCAAGACTCAAGAATCAGTTTATTTCTATAGCGCCAATTTATAACAGATGTCGTCTCAAGACACTTCACAGTAAATCAATTAAAATCAAAGATACATCATAAACAAATCAGTTTGAAAAAGTTTCCAATCTAAGGAACCCCAGCAGATTCTTGTAGTCATTGACTTGCAGCATTCACTCCTCTGGAATCAGCAGACAGAAACAATGGCTTGTGTTGTCGTTGCCTTTACAGCAATCCCTCATACTGAGCATGCATGTAGCGACAGTGGAGAGGAAAAACTCCCCTTTAACAGGAAGAAACCTCCAGCAGAACCAGGCTCAGTACAAGCAGCCATCTGCCACGACCGACTGGGGGTTTGAAGAGACAGAAAGCTAAATTAGAAGCACAGGAGACTGAAAACAAGATGGCAGCTGAGCCTCAAACAGCCGCAGAACTACGACAGAAGAAATTCAGTATGAAAACTTTTTACGATGTTTGCGCAAAAGTTTAAGTTCAATTACTGGATTTTTTTTTCAGATTATTTTTTTAAAAGCATTTTCAGAGACCACGTTATATCACGTTCTGGGGGCGGGGCTTCCTTCGAAGGTTGGCGTGACGATGCAGCAAAAGTCAATCAGGTAAATCTACGGTAAGCGGGTGATGCCAATATCGTTTCTCGGTGTGGAGGACCAGTTTCGACCCGCCCTCTGACTGACACCTGCTGGTGTCAGTCAGACACTTATTCCAGGTGAACTTATTCCAGAGCAGAATACAGATATAGAGGCCGGAGCCGCACAGCCACAGGTTTTCTTAGGGATTTCCAGACTTGCTGTGTAAATGCAGACATAAAAAACAAACTTTATTAAAAACAATCATCTTAACATATTTAGTTTCCCTTTGGGATGAATAAAGTATTTTGATTTGATTTTGATTGATTGATTCTTCTTTATTTTAACATGCCAGCTAGAATTAAGTTGAGCATCTTTAAATTTGGAGCCGGCTGTTGTTGTTTTTTTTACTTTATTTTTATTTAAGTTTTACATTTTTCAAACATAGAAAAACACATAATAGAACATAGCAGACCGACCCGACCAAAAAAGTTACAGAGTAGAAGACATTAATAGCCACAATTGCTTGTGTCTTAATGTATGATGTCCATCTTTCCCAAAAGAGTTTCCCTTTGTCTGACAATTGCCTCAAAGAAAAAGTTATTGGCTCCATCTCGTATATTTCCTTAATGTTTGTCCATTCAGCAACAGTGGGAGGATCTTCTTGTAGCCGTTTTCGGGTTATTGCCTTTTTGCTTGCTGCCAGTAATATTTGAAGGAGGTAACAATCCTTTATTCTCATTCCAGTAGGTATATTTCCTAGGTAAAGTACACAGAAATTCTCATGCATCTGAAGTCTGGTTACAGTCTTGATTGTTTTTATCACGTCTGTCCAGTAGGTGGCGATCTTGGGACATTTCCAAAATATGTGATAATGTCCAGCTGATGATTGTCCACATTTCCTCCAACAGTTTCCTTGTGTGGTTTTTTGTCTGATGTTCTTTGATTTTTGGGGTTGTAAAGTATCTCATTGTGTTCTTCCACAAATCTGAACTTGAAGTTGTGCTGATGGTTTTACATATATTCATCCAATCCTCTTCTGTTAAATTAGTTCCGGCTTCTTTTTCCCATTTGTCTTTTATGTATATAGTTGAATTTACTTGTCTCATTTGCAGAGCAGAATATGTGGAGGAGACATAATTTTTAGTAAGTTTCCCTTTACAAACATCTAAAATAAGCCCAACCAAGTAATCAGTTTCTTGTGCATTTTTCATGTTATCATTGAAGTGATGTCTCAACTGAGGATATCTGTAAAAGTCATTCCTCTCCAGGTCATAATCATTTGCTAGTTTTTGGAAACCTTTATGTTACCATCAGATATTTTCCAACACAGTTATCCCTTTGTTACACCAGTATTTGAATTTTCTATCTATTTTGGAGGCAGTAAATTGTGTCATAAGCGCAACATTTTAGCAGCTTTTTCAAAGGCCTCTTTTCTAAATTCTGTAAATCAAATATTTATGTAAACATTTACGCTGTATAAGAGTGATTTAATTTTCTGCTTGTCTCCCAAAATAGAGGGAAGAGGAACACCAATCTCTGCCTAATCAATTTCTTTCCACTTGGCCTCTTCAGTTGAGTCGCACCACAAGACCAAAACTCTAAGCTGTGCAGCTTTATAGTAACTTTCGAGGCAAGAGAGATCCATGCCTCCTTGGCTTTTACTTAATTGCATTGTTTTGTATTTTATTCGTGGACGTTTGTTTATTCCAAATGAAATTAGAAATCATTCTATTCCATTCAACAAATTGCCTGGAGGACACTTCAATCAGTAATGCCAAAAACAAATATAGAAATGTAGTTAGTATGGTCATTTTTATCATTTCAATTCTGTGGTACTTGTTGATAGGGAGGAGAGACCATCTCTTAAATCTGCTTTAATACCGTTTGTTAGAGGGTCATAGTTAAGTTTGACAGGATCATTTGAATCTTTAGATATTTGGACCTCTAGGTATTTAATTATACAATTGTTCCAATTACACTGTAAGCATTTCAGGATGTTTCTGCTCGGTTTATAATTGTAAGTAAGAATTTGAGTTTTGTGAAAATGTAACTTGTAACCGGAGTATAATCCGAACGTATCAAGTAGAGTTACTAATGTGGTTAGGCTGGTTTCAGGTTTGGTAAGTGTAAGTAAAACATCATCAGCGTATAAACTAATTTAATACTCTGTGTCTTTTACACATTCACCCTTGATAGGATCTGTTTCTCTAATTGCTTGGGCTAGAGGCTCAATGTAAAATGTGAATAGCGTTGCGCTGAGTGCGCATCCTTGCCTGCATCCCCTTTTCAATGAAATGTCAGCAGTAAGATCTCCATTACTTTTTATTCTTGCTGTAGGGGAGGGATACAGTGATTTGAGACACTTGATGAATTGATCGTTAAAACCAAAACGTTTTAGGGTCAGAAATAAAAACTCCCATCGGAGTCAAAAGCCTTTTCAGCATCAAGGCTTAAAACACTGATTGTATATTCGTCATGTATTTTACAAGGTGAAGGAATCTGCGAATGTTGTCGTGTGTCTGTCTCCCCTTCATGAATCCCTTCATGATCAGTATCTATTAGTTCAGGGATAATGTTTTCAAGTCTTTTTGCCAGGATAGTTGTAAATATTTTATAATCTACATTTAGTATTGATACCGGTCTAAATGAGCCACATTCAGCTGCATCTTTCCCTGTTTTAGGTATTACTGACATCATTGATTCCAGGATGTTGGTATTGTTCCTCCTGTCAGTACAAAAGTAAAACAAGATTCAAGCAAAGGTATCATTTTTAGTCTAAAACGTTTGTACCACTCTGACTGGAACCCATCAGCACCAGCCGCTTTGTTCCCCTTTAGGTTTGAAATTGGTTATCAATTTCTTTTTCTGTTATTATTTGTGTACGTTTTTGTTTTGTTCTCTTCCTAATGAGAAGTCTCATTTTGTGAGAAACTTCTCTACTATGTTTACATCTGCTGCAGGTGGTTGAGAGAACAAATTTGTGTAATAATTAGTGAAGGAATTCTGAATCTCTTCTAAATGATATTGTACTGTTATTATTTGGGTTTCTGATCTTGTGAATATTTCGACTGGCTTGTAATTTTCGTGTCCTGCATGCTAGTAATCTTTTAGCTCTTGGACCATTTTCATAGTAATTTTGTTTGATAAATGTTCCTTTTCTCATGTGTTGTTCTTCTAGAGGATTGAGTTCAGAAGTCTTGTCTGAAATTAGTTTCTCTTTCTCTTTCTTTTTAATTGATGACCACATGATCAGCTTTCCCCTCATAGCTGCCTTTGCAGCGTCCCAAATCACACCAGGTGAAGTTTCTTCATTGTCGTTATGATAGATATAATCTGTTACTTGTTCTTCAACATATTTTATAAGGTCTTTGTCATTGAGGAGGCTATTGTTAAGTATCCATAGGGTTTGATTGTGCTTGGTATCTAAATGTAAAGTCAAATATACTCCGTCATGGTCTGAATCATCTCTGACTCTGATTTGTATAATTCTGTGCACGTCTGAGCATGAAACAATAGTCTAATCTGGATAGAATAGTGTGTGAGTGGGTAAAAAAGGTAAAGCATTTCTCATGTGGATGAAAATCTCTCCACACATCTTTCATAGCCACTTCTTTGAGTAATTTGTTAATCAGTATTACTGGAGGTTGTATCCTCTTATTCCAAAGAAGGAATCAAATGAGCGTTCATGTCTCCAGCACATACAAGTATTCCAGATATTTCAGTACATATTAGGTTGAATATCTTTTGAATAAATTGCTCATCATTTCCTGGAGGGCGATAAACATTAAGCAATGTTACTTTTTTATGATCAATCAAACCCTTTACTAGCACATATCTGCCTTCACTATCAGAAGTTTGTGAAGTGAACTCAAAATGGATTTTATTTGAAATTAGAATAATAACCTCATCTCACATTTCCTTTCTTAAAACATGAATAGTAAGTACGTTTGAACCATTTCTTTATTTTTTCATGCTCAGTGTCATTAAGATGCGTTTACGTTAAGAGTAATGAAATTATATTTTTGTCTATTCATTTTCTTAATCAAGTCGACACAGTGTACATTATGAAGCATACGGCTAATTATAAACAAAAGGGTCGGTCTGCTAGAACAGGAATAACAGAGATAAACAACAGAATATAACAGTGACGTCCACAACAGAAGTGAATTGTCCACTTCAGAGTTGAGAGAGAGTCCCTAAAGAACGAGGGGGCCCCTCAGGTTGTTCTGTTACTGCAGTCAACAACAGGCAGTAAATACTTTTACTTATTTACTTAAGACTTTAAAAGAGTAAAAGACCAATTTTACTTTACCTGACTCTTCATTTTTACTTGATAATATTATTAGGAAGCGTTTCTGGGTACTCTACGCACTGAAAGGACCTTTAGTGAATCAAGAGAAGTAATTTTTTCAACCAGAACGGAGTTTGAAACAGAAACTCACCTGAGATTTATGTCAAAGTGAGACCTCTTGTTTCCACACCAGTTTCGTTTGGAGGTAAAGTGATAAAGTTCAAGTTTTAGATGAAAGTATGTTTTTATGAAGAGAATAATCATGTTATTAACTTATGTAATATTGTACATTGATATTTGAGCTATTTTGCATATTTGTATTCATCTTCTTACTAGATTGTTTCCTGGATCTCAGATCATATCAAAGTATTCAGTTCTTCATTGAGATATTTACCTGTAAAGTATTTTTACTTTTACTTGATTCATTTCTTTTTACTATTGTGTAACATTATGCTGCAGGACTCCTGCTCCTATCTGAGTAGATTCTGGGTACTCTCTCCACAGACAGGCCGGAGCTCAGAGCTTCACCCTCTCACGCTCATCAGAGCATTTGTGACTCTTTAACGGTTTGAAGACCAAAACAAACCTCAGCATCTCGTGTTCACCAGCTGTGCTGGACGGACCTGCAGGACCAAGAAACCCGTTTTAGATCATTGTGAGGGAGCGAAATCTGGGTCAGAAGCAGCTGAACCATCTGCTGGATGGATGACTGGATGGATGGATGGTTGAATGGATGGTTTGATCATTTGATGGATGACTGGATGGATGGATGATTGGTTGGATGGATGAGTGGATGACTGGTTGGATGGATGGATAGATGATTGGTTGGTTGGATGATTGGTTGGATTGATGTTGGTTGATTGGATGGATGGAAGGATGAATAGATGATTGGTTGGATGGATGGATGAACAGATGATTGGTTGGATGGATGACTGGTTGGTTGGATGGATTGATGACAGGATGGTTGGATGACTGGTTGGTTGGATGGATGATGGTTGATTGGATGGATGATTGGATGGATGTATGATTGGATGGATGGATGATTGGATGAATGGATGGTTGAATGGATGGTTTGATCATTTGATGGATGACTGGATGGATTGATGATTGGTTGGATGGATGAGTGGATGACTGGTTGGATGGATGGATAGATGATTGGTTGGTTGGATGATTGGTTGGATTGATGTTGGTTGATTGGATGGATGGAAGGATGAATAGATGATTGGTTGGATGGATGGATGAACAGATGATTGGTTGGATGGATGACTGGTTGGTTGGATGGATGGATGACAGGATGGTTGGATGACTGGTTGGTTGGATGGATGATGGTTGATTGGATGGATGATGGATGATTGGATGTATGTATGATTGGATGGATGGATGATTGGATGATTGATTGGATGAATGGATGATTGGTTGGATGGATGGATGAACAGATGATTGGTTGGATGGATGACTGGTTGGTTGGATGGATGGATGGCAGAATGGTTGGATGACTGGTTGGTTGGATGGATTATGGTTGATTGGATGGATGATGGATGATTGGTTGGATGAATGGATGATTGGTTGGATGGATGGATGAACAGATGATTGGTTGGATGGATGACTGGTTGGTTGGATGGATGGATGTATGATTGGATGGATGGATGATTGATTGGATGAATGGATGATTGGTTGGACGGATGATTGGTTGATTGGATGGATGAATAGATGATTGGTTGGATGGATGACTGGTTGGTTGGATGGATGTATGATTGGATGGATTATTGGATGGTTGGATGACTGGATTGTTGGATGGATGATGGTTGATTGGATGGATGGATGATTGGATGAATAGATGATTGGTTGGATGGATGATTGGTTGATTGGATGGATGAATAGATGATTGGTTGGATGGATGGTTGATTGGATGATGGTTGGATGAACAGATCATGGTCCTGCGGCTCAGTAGAACTTCCTCAGTGACCCGATAATCTGGGAGATTGAGGAGCTCCAGATTATCAGACGTGTTTAAATCAGCTCTGACATCAAACAAACATCCAACGAGTGACTCAATCCAGTTTATTGACAACAGATTAAATCACGCAAATTCAGATTAACAACAGAACGCTCGGCTCTCATCCCGTCCATTATTACAAAGTTAATACAAAAAATAAAATAACAGCTTTAAAAAAAAAACATGGTGGCTCAATCGTTTCTGTCAGTTTTACACTAAAAACAATAATCCGAGTTAAACATGTAGAAGCACTAAAAACCCAGAACAGTCAGGAGAAACGTTAATATCACAGGAAAATCTGCCAGATTCAGATTCATAGAAACAATCCCTCAAATTATATACACAGTACTAAAAACATTTCATCTCAGAACACTGGCGTATAAAAACTAGAGCGCCCCCTGCTGCTCCCCTCTAAAATTGCCCCGACAGGCTCACTGGGAGGAGCTGCTCGTTTTTTATTCAAATTCATCTAATTTAATTTTCAGCATCGTTCTGATCCGAGGCTCAAAAAACTACAAAAATGTTTCTAAAGTGCTCAAAGGAAACTAGTCAGAGGAGAAAATGTGAGGAGGATCCAATAAAACGCTGATTATTTCACATATGGACAGACGTCAGCACAGACTCGTTCTCTGGCTGTTCAGAAGCTGGCGGGAACTTTGCTGTAGTCCTCCTGCAAGTTTCTCCACATGCAGACGGAGAGAAGCATTCCCAGCAGCTGCAGGACAACAAACAACAAACGCAGATTAAACACAAACCAGCATTTTACTCTTAGGTGTCCCATTAGAACGGGCTGTGGCGTTCCACAGGGAACCCGATTCAGCCCCGTGCACTTTCTGATTTTTACAGTGCAACCTTGATTTACTCAAGGTTTAGTGTTCACTCATGCATCCATCCAATCCTTCATCTTTATTTATAATTAAGACACTTTTTTTAAATGCGTAATTTATTATAAATATATATTTTAATTCATTATCCCTTTTCAGGGTATCAGGACCGTGGACGTTAGCGTCTATAGTATCACTAAAACGGCGTCCACAACAATTTTTACATATTAAGGTATGTTTGAGGTTTAATACTATTACTAATAAAAAACTATTATCCATCTTGATCCATCTATGAAGTAAATTATTAAGTAAATACATAAAAACTTTCCATGGTTTAAATATTTATTTAGTTTTTTTTCATGTGGATATTGATTTACTTAAGGGAGCATTTAAAAAATACTTAATAAACAGTAAGTAATGATTTACTTTTGAGTGTTTGAACTATAACAGCCTTTTGGGACGTGGGTAATTCCTGATTTTAGCGACGGGCGGCTGGCGGGGGGTTGTTAACCCTCGTTAATTGCGAGTTGGGGTAAAATCTGGGATTTGTGTCACGCTTACTTGCTGTGAACTTAAAATGATTGTAATTTTTATAACAATAAATAGATAAACTGACTTTATTCACAACCAAACAGTTCAAAGCTGAATCGCAACTTCCTACAGATATCCTCAGGTGACATGGGTGAAAATAATTATATTCCATGTCCACGACTTGTTTACCTCAGCGGTAAAGTTCTGAACTTTATTGACGGTCCCTAAATCAACAACCGTGTTTCCTAGGAGGGAGAAACCAAAGAGCCAAAGCTGCAATCAGGATGGAGACACCGCTAAATCTACGTAGCTCTGCTAACTTTACCTGCTGAAGTAAACAAGTTGTGGACATGGACTCGGATCTCGTTCTCACGCGTTTTTAATTGCCACATAATACATTTTTTCTTTTCTCCCATGTCACCAGAGGGGCTCCGTAACTGATGTTTCCGAACAATCTGCTGTGGACCCTGAACTCAACACGAGGTCAGGTGGGGGCGCCGCGGCGCATACCTCGATGAAGGCCACTCCCAGACAGACGCCCACGACCATCCCAACGTTGGTGGCGAGCCAGTTGTTGACGCTCTCTGCGCATCCCTGAACCAGAACACAGACGGGCCGATCAGTGAGCCGTTCGGCTGCATTCAATCGCAGACTGCCAGCGTGCGCTCTTTACCGTCTTGTAAACGGGTCGGCTGGCCGAAGGCGCCACGCAGAACCCGCTGTCGGCCATGTCGTCCGCGGCGAGGGAGGCGTTCAGGCAGGAGCAGGCAAACTGAAACTCGGTGCCGTTCTGGATCATCGGGTTCTTGTCCCAGTCACTGTCGTCGTTCCAGCCGCAGCATTTCATCTGCAGGGGAGATCGAAACAGCTTCAGGAAGGTCAAAGGTCATGAGAAGGTCTTTACCCACCAACACCCATTAAAAGCTGAACTCTGTTCTGTGTCAGGAAATCAGGCTCAACAAAAAAATTTGCTCAAATAACAGAAACCAACAAACAAACACAAACATCCAGAAACATTTTAGCAGATTTGTTTCAGAGCGGCCTCCAAACGTCCGACGTTTGAGCTTCTGAGCTTCGGACCGTTCGGCCGCTGAACTCACGTTTTTCTGGATGTAGTCCCAGACCTGCATCACGCTCGTGTTGTTGCCGGGGTAACGTTCCAGCAGTTCGTCCACGATTCCACTCATCTCCTCGTTCAGCTGGAGGAAAACAGGGAGTTAGACGGGTCGGTCCATTTTGGTCCTGCTTGGTAACACTAGCTTAAAGGATTACAGTTAGCATGCTAACACTAGCCTAAAGCAATGTTCATATTTAGCTCATACTACGTTATAGATGACCTTAAATGGTCCAAGACTCTAAGTTAGCATAACGGGACTAAATAACTGGCTCAGCTATGCTGCTATGTTATGTCATGTTTGCTGTTTATGTGGGAGAAGCAGGTTTATTCTCCTACATTTGGAAACAACAATTCACAAGTTTTTGACACATTTCCGCATATTTTGGCATTTTCATGGAAGAAAACGGGACAAAATGCCTCAGAATTCACCACAAGATCAAGGATTTCTGCCCGTGTTTCTCTTGGGGGACTGTCTATCGTTTTATTCCTATGTACAGATTGATTTTTTAAATATTTTTTAGAGTCTTGCCTATTGGGTTTTTAACAATATTGATTAAAATTATTTATCTTTTTTTTACTTTTATATGTATACTAATTAATGTATTTTACAGTTTCCTCCCAGGATAACTCAGTATAATCTAAATATAACAAATTAATAATTAAACTATTAATAAAACTAGTAATCTAACTATTTTATAGAAAACATAAAAAGATAACGGACAAAGGAAGGTTACTATAAAATATGATAAATTAAACCTCCTTCAAAATGACTCAATTTGAACAGCAGGGGGCGCCAAAACAGCATTTCCACAGGTGCTGCTTTTCAGTTTACAGCTTTTCTGTCAGGTCATCACCGACCAATCAGAGAGGGCGGTGTTATAGCCACAGGTAACATTTCCAGGAAAAGAGAGTAAACAAGCCAAGATGTTGGCATGACTGGGGAGGAAGTGACATCACTTACCTTCCCTCTCTGGATGTAGATGAGAGCGACCGCTACGATCTGAGCGAGGAGGATCAGGATGAGGCAGGCGATGTACTGAGGAGGAAGAGGAGTATCAGACGCTCAAACGTCTGGTTTACTTTTTAATTTTGAGCAATAAAAAATGAACACGCCCCAAATATGAAAGGTTATCTCCAGAAGGGTTCCTAAACATTTCCAGACTGATAGTTAATACATAATAGACTTCACCCCAGGACAGGAAAAGCTTGAGACTCTGGACTCACCAGGCCCAGCATACAGCGCAGCTCATAAACGGCTCCAACGCAGCCGGTGAAGCCCATGAGCATGGAGAAGGCGCCGACTCCGATCAGGATGTAGCAGCCGACCGACACGGATGCCGAGTTATCTGAGGAGAAACACCAGGAGCCTTTTTAATTTAACACCAGGGAAGAGCTGAAACAACTAATCGATTTAATTGATTATTAAAATAGTTAACAGCTAATTTAGTCGATTAGTTGCTTTATAATCACATTTTACCGTAAGCGTCTATTTTTAACATAATCTGTTATATCTGCGGTCAATAGGGGGCAGTAATGAGCTACCCAACGCTGTGATCTACCAGTGGAGCAGTAGAAGAAGAAATCAGCCAATCGTTAGCCTTGTTTTGCTAGCGCATGGCTCATAAACACATTTGCCCTGAGCAAGATGGCGGAGCAGGAACATGTAGGAAAGTCTTCTTTAAGTGAACTTCTGCATAATAAGGGCTGAGATTATTGCTAATATTCTGTAAATTCAAAAAGTTTTATATAATTTTACCAAATTTTTGTGTCTTATGTCAATAAATGAACAAATACTTTAAACGGTTGAGCTCATTTGTTTCTTTAAGCAAAGTTTAATAAATACGTTGTTACTAACTCATATGGGAAACTAAAGGCTAAATAAAATTAATAATAAAAAGCATTAATCGATTAATTGTAAAAATAATCGACAGATTAATCAGTTAAGAAAATAATCCTTAGTTGCAGCAATACTCCAGGGACAGAGACACTTTCCATGCCCTCTGAGACGTAAACAGGAAGCAGAGATCCAGAGTCTTTGAGCTCAGTCTCACTTCTGCTCGAGGAGTTCAGGCAAATTATCTAAAAATAGGTTTTACTTCTGGTTCCGGTTCACTTTGTATCGTTCATGGAGGATCCAGAAAATTCTACATTGGCGCTGCTTTGGGTTTTTACATTAAATAGAAACCCCTGAGCTAGTCTGTCACGTAGAGCTTGTTTCCTCCTTTATCCTCCATCTTTGTTTAGCTGTTGCACCGTCCTTGTGTCACTTAGAACTCTATAGCTTTTAAAACCATTTCATTCAAACCAGCTCATTCCTACTTAAAATGATCAGGCATCAAACTTAATTTGTGACTTCATCAGATGACAGATAAGCCAGAAGTTAAAACCAGGATCGGTTTTGCGTCATCTTGGTTGTGTCTTTCCACTGGTCCTCTGTGGACGCCGATGTTCGAGCCAACAACTGGTCCACAGAACGTCCCGCTGAACATATTTATGAGCAGGCACAGAGCTGAACAGCCAGGCTCGGCGAGGCTGCCAGCGCGTCGTATGACCGCGTCCCTGAGGTCGGGCCCGGCGTCCGGCCCGCGCTGATGCAGAGCGGGCCGAGTGTGCAGTGGTGAGTAAGGCGGTGATGTGATGCATGCTGATGCGGGACGGAGCAGAAAGGACCCAGTGTGAGACGGAGAACACCTGCTGAGCGGACAAATGTCCTCAGTGACGCTCCGTTCCCTCTCCGTTACACTCGCTCACTGTTATCACTCTGTGATTCTGCATCGAGTCGTCTCAAAGCCTTTATGTCCCACTGACACAGCTCGTCTCTTTCGCTTCAGTCGCCGATGAGCTTCACAGCTCCGTCATTCCTAACAAACGCTCGGATCTCTCTCACAATATTAAACTTCTTAAAGGTTTACCAAACGTCCCAAACACAGAGAACCATTTATTCATCCGTAAACTTCAATGATGTAAGATTGTGAGGTGATGTGTTCAGGGTCTTGGAGCCTACTTCACGCTACCGGACGAACTCTATTTAAGTCACTCCTGATTGGGCTCAGTTTAGAAACGAAACTAAAAAATTTAAACTGTTATTTTTGGCTAATATTAACGTCAATCAATGCTGCAGCATCACTGGACTCTCTAATCAGAACATATAAGAACGCAGCTTGCAATGAATCATACAAAACACAAACAATTAGCAGCTAACTGTTAGCTGAAATATTCTAAAATAGGCTCATGTCAAAAAATCCAACAAATAAAGGTTTTTTTATTACACATTTTTGTTAAATAAATAATCTACTAGTGGAATGTAAACTAGAATACAAAATTTGTCCTTTTTATTAGCTCATTATGGCTAATTGTAGCCCAACATGCGCTAGCCAAACTGAGCTAGTATCACTTTTCTATTCTTCGTGACATCCTGTGGCTGGACTGGACTCTAATCAGACCAAATAAGAAGTCGTGGAGGTCCATCAGTTTATTACTGATAAATAATCCCAACATGTCTGGTTTCAATCCTGGTTAATAATTATTAATCCTGCAAAATTATCACATGTGCGTCCGATTCTGTGACATTGCAGAGGACGAAATCTGATCTGGCCAAATCTTGCATTTCCTTTTGCCTGATTGGCTGTTTATCGTCAACCAAGATTGCCTTGAACACGTCTGCTTGTGCCTCACACAGGTACGATGGCTTTCGAAATGTAAGCCGTGAACCTTAGAAAGAGGAGCTATGCCAGGAACCGAAACAAACCGAAGTCTGCATCCCTTTCTGGCCTCTATCCAGGGCGTCATCCGGTTCTGAATCCCAACCAAACAACTTAAAGACAAGCCCAGAACCAAAAATAAAAGCCGTTTACAGGCCCTAGAAAGTTAGTTTCATCTTCAGATGAAATGAATTCTGATAAGTCATGTGAGGTGTATTATTTTAATAACCAGGGATGTCAATTTAGTTGAGTGCGTTAAAGGTATTTATAGTCAATTGGTACAGCTGCCCAAACAAAACCATTTTCTTAAGAAATATTCTACGTATGTTTTGACTAAATGTTTGAGTAATCTGGTTCTACTGGTTTCCCAGGATGGTAAGATGTTATATGGCTCTGCAGTGTTGGAATAGATGTGTGGCCACAGCTGTTGTTTGTGATCTTAAAGAGTATTAGTTAGAGGGAAGGGTTGTTTTTAAAGCGTTTCTGTTTATTCTTTGTGTCTTCCGTCAGTCCAGAGCATTTGCAGCTCATTTTTGTCTATGTGTCTGAGCCAAGTGAAGGAGAAGGCGTCTGACGGCATCAGGAGTCAGTACTTTAACTTCACATTCAAGACTCCTATATTAAAACTGAACACTCGTTCCTCATTATGACTGTAAACCTGATTTTACACTTACTGAGGACAGCGACGAAGCTCTGCTTGTCCATGAGAAGCCAAAGACCCAATCCCATGATGGCGACCCCGAACAGCTGGAGAGTTGACACAAAAACAGACGTCAGACATCGTGCTTGATTCAGAAAGTGCCAACAGACATTTACTACAACAACAATCAAAACATGACTGATTAAAATAAACCAAGAGTTTCATTTACAAGCTGTACCACAGCTCACATTTAAACAAAATAAGCAGGGAAAAACACAGCAGCTGAATCAAGCTACTGTAAGCTAATGGTGCTAAAACGTGCTAATATTAGCTGATGTGAAGAAGGACTCCCACCAGTGAAAATGTTTCGTTAATATTTATTTAATAAATATCATAAATAGTAAAAATGTCAGGAAATATTTTGAACTATTAGAAAAGGTTTTCATGTTTAGCTATCGTTAGCTTGTTACAATAGCAAAACGTGCAAGCTAAACTTAGCTAGTACAATGGTTGGACAATGAAACTGAAACACCTGGTTTTAGACCACAGTAATTCATCAGTATGGTGTGGAGCCTCCTTTTGTGGCCAATACAGCGTCAGTTCGTCTTGGGAATGACATAAACAAGTCCTTCACAGTGGTCAGAGGGTTTTTGAGCCGTTCTTCTTGCAGGATAGTGACCAGGTCACGACGTGATGCTGGTGGAGGAAA
>JAVLVB010000601.1:214920-236672 GCA_032876305.1 Orestias chungarensis
GTTCAAATAGCGCTACGAGGAATCTGATTGGCCGCAGCTGAGGCTTGGAGGCCGCTGATTGGCTGAGAAAGCGGAAGAGTGTGTTAAAGTACAAAAAATACAAAATAAATAACTTTAAAACTTGTAACTACGGAAACCAGAAGCTTCTAAATAAAAATATGAAACAATATGTAATTAAATAGTTTTTGTTTTGTTACATGAGAGTTTTATTAAATTCACGTGACATATGTAAACATTACCAACACATGAAGAGATTACTCATAATTAACTAAACCTGAGTTTACAATTTACTTTATTTATTCAACTAATCTTTGTTTTTAAAATATACTTGTTTTAATAAATAAGCCTTTTATTTATCTCCTAAAGTTTGAATGAATTTATGCTGATATCTGACATCAAAACTGTAGAAACAAAAGCAAAGACTGGAGTCCCAAAGTTTAGTGAATATATATATTAGAGAATAGTTTGGGATTAAAATAATCCCATATTTCCCTACCCAGTTAATGAATTTTACTCTCACAGATTCTTTGATATGACTAAAGTTTTAAATTCACACGCTGTGCAGCTGGGAAAATGTTTGCTGATATTTTCTTACTTTTGTACATTTTTTATGATGCACAACTGTGATTGGGTCTCAAACGCTGAAATGACACTTCCAACCGCAGCCACGATTCTCAAGAGTAACAATGGATCCCGGCGAGGATCCAGAGCAGCAGAGAGAGGAAGTTTAAACCTTCACCTTCATTGATCATCAGCTTTCTAGCTAACTGAACCCCAGGAGTTTGAGCTTCTTCAGAGGCTTCAGAAGTGAAGTAACACAGACTGCTACAGGAGATCATCCCTTCCTACCAGCCTCCACATTTACAAGAAATCATTGAAGAAACTTTGATAATATCATTTTCAACATTAATTTCGCTTTCGGGATTAATAACGTATATTTGAATTAACAACTCAATTATGACAGAATATTGCTTAGAGTATTTGATCCAAGAGAAAACCAGAACGTCATTCCTGGGTTTAACATTTTAACCAAAAATTGTTAAAATTACTGTCAATTAATGTAGTAAAGGATTAATGTTACTCAGGCATAGAATTTAAAAAGATAAGAACAACAAAACTTTGGTCTCATTTGACCAAAACAAGAAACCTTAGAGACTAAATCAAAGTAGCTTTGAGGAACAGGAAGGTTTACCACAGAACAGACGATATTCTAAGTATTTAATCCAGTCTCACTGGAAATAGGAATCAAAAACTTAAAATGCATTTAAATGTAATCTTTGTTCTTCATTTCTGTTTTTAATGTCTTTTCCTTTATTTACTATACAACCAAATTTAATTAAGCAAAATAATTACAGAAGTTACTGAATTAATTTTGCATTTAGGATAAAAAACATGTAAAGCATGTTCTAGTTTTAGCCTCGCTCGGTTCAAATTCTATAAAAATAAAATATGTGACGTTAGCTTTTTGATTACTTCGGTGAGAAAACATAGTGAACAGGTTATAATTGAAACAACTAATCGATTAATAAAATAGTTGATAACTAATTTAGTTTTACCGTAAGCGTCTATTTTTAACATAATCTGTTATATCTGCGGTCAATAGGTGGCAGTAATGAGCTACCTAACGCTGTGATCTACCAGTGGAGCAGCAGAAGAAGAAATCAGCCAATCGTTAGCCTTGTTTTGCTAGCGCATGGCTCATAAACACATTTGCCCTGAGCAAGATGGCGGAGCAGGAAAATGTAGGAAAGTCTTCTTTAGCAGGAGACTGAACATTAATATTCTGTAAACTCAATAAGTTTGATATAATTTTACCTCATTTTTGTATTTCATGCCTAAAAATGATCAAATCTTTTACACTGTTGAGCTCATTTGTTCCTTAGTGAACGACACAATTCTCTTGTGTTTTCATTTTTCTATATGAAAATTCGTTTTTAATAACTTATATGAGAAAGTAAAGGCTAAATAAATTTATAAAAGTGATTGATCATAAAATATAATCAACGAATTAATCGATATATGAAAATAATCGGTACTTTCGGCCCCAAAATCATGATCGATAGTTAATAAAGTCCTACAATATGACTTCCTGGATTTCTCATTTCGTCTCGTATTTGGAGTTTATGATAAACTTTATACTTTTTAGTTTTTCATTATTATTGGTTTTAAAATGTTTTCTGGACAGATTGCGAGAGACGGCAGAGACGGGAACAAGAGTCACCAAGAAACTTTATATAGTTTTCAAGTATTCAAAACTGTTAAATAAGTACAAGATGTGGTCACATGATTTACATATCGGACATTAAACGCACCGCCCAGCTTTGATTCTCTTTACATGTGTCCCCCCACCTACGCAACACGCTAAATAAAAGCCCCGCCCCTTTCTCCTCCCCCTCTGGAAGCCGCAACGGAAACACCTGGAAGGAGTTTACTGCGAGCCTGAGATGGAGGCGCGTGATTGGACGACCTGGAAACAGCTGAGTGAAGCCCCGCCCCCATCAGATCTAACTAAACTGGTGTCAAACCATCAGGAACGCGGCGGCTCGCTCTTCTGACCAATCAGGGATCAGGACTTCTTGTGATCCAACGCCTCGGAACAGGAAGTCCGAATAGCACCACAGAAGAAGAGAGAGAGAGAGAGAGAACACGATCCCACACACTTGTAGTGTCAGAACAGGCGCTCGTTTTGACCCGGTTCTGGTTCTGGTTCTGCCCTCCGAGGAAGATGAGCGCTAGATTAAAAAAGATGTGCTTTGATTTTGAAAGTCTGCAGAGCCCAACAGCTTTTACTGCAGGGAATAACATCAGATCGCCTTTCAGAACCACAACCAGAACCAGAACCCGGACCGGCTCAGCAACCGAAGCTCGCAATAAGTGTCCTGGAAAGACGTTTGGAATCATCTCTGGTAAAGACGACAGGTGCATGATTTTAATGCTTTCACTTCCCAATCAAACGTTTCCGGAAACGATGAAAATCGGGCCGATTCTTCTGACTTCCTGTGTTTTCTTTTAAGGATGAAAATAAAAGATATATTGTTTTAACGTTTTAATTTTGATTCAGATCTGGGAAAAATCTTAACTTTTTCCATTTCTGAAGGAAGCGATGCTCCTCTTAAAGGGCCGGTGCAGCTCGGCCTGCCGTTTATTACGCAACTACGTCAAATATTCCAAATAATCCGAGTTTTTTTTAGCTCGGTATTCCAGAAATCTGGGGGAGAAACGAAGATCTGAGATTCGGACGCTACGATCTGAAGCCGGGAGGAAGTGACATCATTCGGGTCAGTAGAGGAACATGATTGGTGATGATCCGGCTGCTGATTGGTGGATGAGTCCCGGGGACGCGCAGAGACAGAGAATAAAACCGGCGGCCATGATCTGTACACTTTCTACACAGCGGCGCAGGAACAGTTCACCCGAGACCCGGTCAGGTGGGACGCCGGGTCCCTTCAGGTCACTTCATGTCCTGTCCTGGATACCTCCGGCGGCGTCAGGCGTTCAGCCGCAGAGACTGGTCCTCTCTCCTCCTGGAGGAGATATCGATGTCTATGGAGTCTTTGCCTACAATGAGCCGCAGCCGCTTCGCCTGCGGAAGTGGAATGAAGTCGTCCCCGAACTCGTTGTGGAAGTAGTCGTCGTCCTCATCGTCGTCGTCCTCATCGTCGTCGTCCTCATCGTCCTCGTCCTCATCGTCCTCGTCGGACGACGGCTCCGCCAGCTCCTTCTGGGTCCGATGGCCGCCGCTCCGGGCGTCTAGGCCGGGAGCGGCGCCGTCCACGTTGGGGTGGTAGACCCTGTGTGCGTCGTCCTCCTTCCTCAGCTGGATCTTCAGCTTGGTGGCGTTGCCGTGGACGACGGGGGCGTAGCCGTTGTTCAGCTTGGCGATGTAGGCGCCGCCCTTGTCCTTGTCGTGGTCCTTGCTGAACTTGATGCTGATCTTGCTGGAGGAGGCGGGGCTGAGGGCGGCGGCGTGCTCCGCCGGGTCGGCCGCCTTGCTGCTGCTGCTGTCCCTCCGCCGGCGGAGCGTCAGCTTGGGGATGCCGCCGCTGTTCTCCAGGATCAGCTGGGCGTCGTAGCGCGTGATCCGCCGCTTCTTCTTGGCCTTGTCCTGCGAGCGGCAGCCGCCCTTGGGCTTGTCCCGGCGCAGCGGCTCGTCGGAGACGCCGTTGTAGTCCCTGTGGGCGTCGGCGAAGCTCAGCAGCACGTTCCCGCCGCCGTGACGCGCGCCGGCGGCCGGGAACTGCTCGCAGTCCGAGCCTTCGCGCTTGATGGTCCGCTCAGTCCGGAGCCGGGACGGCCGCTTCCGGCTCGGGCACAGGCTCCTCCTGGCGTAGACGCCGCCCAGCGCCGCGGGCTGCAGGCTGACGCCGTGCTGGATGTACTCGTCCATATCCGCGGGCTCCGTTTTGATGACCACTCCGCCCGGAACCGGGCTCAGCCCGTCCATGGCGCCCGGTTGAAGCTTGGCGCCGGTGACCGGCTCCGGCGACTTGACCAGCGTCTGGGCGGACCTGCGAGCTCTGTACGAGGAGCAGCGGCCGCCGTCGGCGCTCCGTTGAGCCGAAAGGCTGCCGTTCTCCTTGGCGGCGTGCCGCGTCAGGCAGCCTGTTGGGCCGAGCGGCGCCGGCTCCGGCGCGTCCTTCTCGTTCTTCACAGCGACGCCCTTACAGGACGGCGCCTTGAAGTCCCTGACGGCCGGCAGCGCCGCCTCGCCTCGCCTCCGCCGGCTCCGTAGCCGGACCTTGCAGGGTGGTGGCTTGGACTCGGAGCGGATTCTCTTTGGTACCCTGTTGCTGTTTCCACGAGCCGGTTTGGAACATGAGGTAGAGACGGCGGCGCGGGATGTAGCGTGTCGGCTCGCAGGCTGGCTCTTAAACTTCAGCCCTGGAGACGACGGCGTTCTGTTCCGGGCCGCTGTCGAGAAAACGGAGGGAAAAATGTGATTAGATACAAATATTATAAATAAACAACAAATTATATATATATATATATATAAAAGGTTAAAGAAATAACTTAATTATAAATATTAAAATCACAATTTTTTTTAATGTTCTAAATTAAATTTTAACAGAAACACAAACAACATTGACGCAAAGAAATATTTAAAAATAACATTTGAAATTAAAAAAAAATATATATATAAAGCAAATATAAATATGGTAGATAATTTAAGCAGACTAAACTTAAACAATAATAATAAAATAAATAATAAAAATAAGAAATATTTGTGTAAAAATTTAAAACTACATAAAACATGTTTAAAAAACCAAAAGGATCCAGTAAACTGATGACGCTCCTCCCACGTCTGATTTAAACGGAACCAGAACCAGAACCGTACACTGATGCGTCTTTGGTATGTCCTGAGCGTCCACGTCGGTGTGGCACCCCACAGAGTGGCTGTCCGAGCCTCGGTTCCCTTCTCCCAGTTTCTTCAGCCGGTTCAGCCGCTTGTCCGTCTCCCGCAGGCCGTACTTGCTGTTGATGACGGGAACCTCCACCGGCAGCCCGGCTTTGGACACGAAGGCCCCGGTGCCGCGTCTGCAGAGCCCGAGCAGAACCCACATCAGCCTCCTGCCGTTACCGACTTTGCTCTATTTGGATTTCACTTCCAGACTCGGGCTACGTTCACACAGCAGGTTCATTTCACACATATCCTCTATTTTATGTCTGCATCCTTTGTCTCCTATGGTTATCTATGTTCACAAAGCAGGAAAATCTGCTGTTTTTACCCCCCCCCCCCACACCAATAATGTAATTCTGTGCCAGATACGGTAGTAAATCGATTCATCTCCACTACTTTTAAACGCGTCTACATTAAAACGCTTATGACACATTTTATCCGACTTTTCCCGTCATCAACGTCAGACGTGCGTCATAATCGTGCAGCTAGAGGAAGACAGACGTGGTAAATCAACAATGTCCAAAGCAAGCGGTGCCGAGTTTAGCTTTCTTTTTCTATCTTGTTCTGATCTTGTGACGATACGGTCGGCTCCCGTCGCTCGACGACTTTAACGACGGCGGCGTCCGTCGTTACTGTCGTAATAAACATGGCCGCCGCTGGAGGACGTCTCTCTGCACTAAACATCTGAAGCGGAGGCGCTGCTGCATGAACGAAGCCTTCATCTCTGACGGCTGGAGTTCACGCCGTTTCTGACCTCTCGCACGTGTAACATTCACAAAACTCATTGTTTTCCCCAAAGAAGCCGTCGCCGTAGTAACAGGATATCTCCTCGCCCGGCTCGATGTCCCTCAGGACCTTCACGCAGGCCGCGTCTCGTCCCGTCGACACAAACTGAGACAGAAAACCTGTTAGAACCGGTTTCGTGACGGCGGACCATCAACAGCCAATCAGAGAGCCCCATGGCAGCCTACCCTGCAGTTCGGCCGGCAGTCTGAGAGGGAAGAGAAGTGAGATTAGATTAGATTAGATTAGGGGATCACAGCGGTCGGACCCTCAGCTCGGGGCTGCGTACCATGGTTGATGAAGGCGGCCGGGCCGAGCCACAGCTGTGCACAGTTCTTGCGTGTGGAGTACATGACGCTGAAGTCGTTCTCTCCGTGCCGCAGCAGCATGTTCTCCTCGCTCTCCGAGAGCTCAGCGATGCAGCCCACCAGGTACTCTATCTTGTCGTTTCGCTTCCTGTGAGGATTAAACTCCACATTTACCAGAGAGAAACCAGCACGGGGAAATTATTGTGATCGAAGGAACATATTGGAGAAAAACGCCGTTTTGATGATCACTGAATCGTGACGTCTGAGATCGCGATTTTCGGTTGAAACAGGATAAATCGTTCAGCTCCTGCCAAGCAGGGTCTCTGATTGGTTGACCCTCAGGTGTCAGGCAGACAAAATCAAACAAAATCAAAAACCACGCAGCCGTACGCGCGAATTGGTGTCCACCATCGACTTTGGATGTAAAGCAGACGTGTGAACGCAGCGGTAAAGAGTCCTGATCACGTGACGTTGGGATGCTTTGATATACGGTGAAAGATCGTCATCGTTACTTTTTCCTTGAAAACTTCCTTTTTGATTTTCTTTTTTTTTGGTAAAACTACAAAAGACATAAATTTGAAATATTTTATTTAATGTTCTTTATAAGATAGCAAACAAACTTCCCTGTTACTCTGGTTTTTAGGAACTTTTTATTTTAAATAATTCACAAATATTAAATGACCTTTTGAAAAATGTTATGATTTTTTTAACTATTTTTATTATTTTATTTAGGCCTGATTACTATTTTAGGTTTTAGATGAAAGAAAAACTGTTTTGTGGGCTGCATAGTGGGTAGCACTGTTGCCATGCAGCAAGAAGGCTTTGGGTTCAATTCCACCTCGGGTCTTTCTGCAAGGAGTTTGCATGTTCTCCCCGTGCGCACGTGGGTTCTCTACGGGTACTCCGGCTTCCTCCATCAGTCCAAAAACATGAGAGTTAGGCAGACTGGGCTCTAAATTGTCCTTAGGTATGAGTGTTTGTATGAGTGGCTGTGTGTCCTGTGTGTCTCTGTGTTGCCCTGCGATGGACTGGCGACCTGTCCAGGGTGTCCCTCTGCCTCTCGCCCGACGTAAGCAGGAGACACCAGCAGACCCACCCGACCCCAATAGGGACAAGGAAGTACAGAAAATGGATGTAAAAACGGTTTTGTTCTTTTAAAACGATACTAGATATATGCTGATTTCAAGTTATTTCAAAAACAGCTGTTTTTTAATCTGATAAGAACGAAAGGTCTAACAAAAAAAGTATTTAAAAAGATATTTAAAGAAAGTAAAACCTATTACATTTTTTTAAAGGTAAATAAGCACCATTTTATTTCTATTTTCAAGATTTAAGTAAAGAAAAATTTGAAACTTTAGAATAGATGATAGATTTTCTATGGGATACTAATATTTGTGAAAAACGATTATTCCAATAATAAAAAATAATAAATCTCACTACTGCAGCTTGGTTTTTATTACATTATGCAAATAAAATTTAAGAAAAAGCTAAAATCGTCATTTCTTCTTACTATTTTTTCTAAAACACAACAAGCTCCCTGGTGTTTGTGGGTTTAAAGGTCACAACTCTCCATTCCCAGTTATAATCCACAAACACTTGAGACAACACACGAAATATACAGTAATATATTATCAGTGATGAATTATCAGTAATTTATTATCAGTAACATATTATCAGTGATGTATTATCAGTGATGTATTATCAGTGATGTATTATCAGTGATGTATTATCAGTAACATATTATCAGTGATATATTATCAGTGATATATTATCAGTAATATATTATCAGTGATGAATTATCAGTAATTTATTATCAGTAACATATTATCAGTGATATATTATCAGTGATGTATTATCAGTAATATATTATCAGTGATGTATTATCAGTAACATATTATCAGTGATATATTATCAGTGATATATTATCAGTAATATATTATCAGTGATGAATTATCAGTAATTTATTATCAGTAACATATTATCAGTGATATATTATCAGTGATGTATTATCAGTAATATATTATCAGTGATGTATTATCAGTAATATATTATCAGTGATGTATTATCAGTGATATATTATCAGTGATGTATTATCAGTAATGTATTATCAGTGATATATTATCAGTGATGTATTATCAGTAATGTATTATCAGTAATGTATTATCAGTGATATATTATCAGTGATGTATTATCAGTGATGTATTATCAGTAATGTATTATCAGTGATGTATTATCAGTGATATATTATCAGTAATATATTATCAGTGATGTATTATCAGTGATGTATTATCAGTAATATATTATCAGTGATGTATTATCAGTGATATATTATCAGTAATATATTATCAGTGATGTATTATCAGTGATGTATTATCAGTAATATATTATCAGTGATGTATTATCAGTGATGTATTATCAGTAATGTATTATCAGTGATGTATTATCAGTGATGTATTATCAGTGATGAATTATCAGTAATGAATTATCGGTGATATATTATCAGTAATATATTATCAGTGATGTATTATCAGTGATGAATTATCAGTAATGAATTATCAGTGATGTATTATCAGTAATATATTATCAGTAATGTATTATCAGTGATGTATTATCAGTAACATATCAGTGATATATTATCAGTAATATATTATCAGTGATGTATTATCAGTAACATATCAGTGATATATTATCAGTGATATATTATCAGTGATATATTATCAGTAATATATTATCAGTGATATATTATCAGTAATGTATTATCAGTGATGTATTATCAGTGATGAATTATCAGTAATGAATTATCAGTGATGTATTATCAGTAATATATTATCAGTAATGTATTATCAGTGATGTATTATCAGTAACATATCAGTGATATATTATCAGTAATATATTATCAGTGATGTATTATCAGTGATGAATTATCAGTAATGAATTATCGGTGATATATTATCAGTAATATATTATCAGTGATGTATTATCAGTGATGAATTATCAGTAATGAATTATCAGTGATGTATTATCAGTAATATATTATCAGTAATGTATTATCAGTGATGTATTATCAGTAACATATCAGTGATGTATTATCAGTAATATATTATCAGTGATGTATTATCAGTAACATATCAGTGATATATTATCAGTAATATATTATCAGTGATGTATTATCAGTGATATATTATCAGTGATGTATTATCAGTAATATATTATCAGTGATGTATTATCAGTGATATATTATCAGTAATATATTATCAGTGATGTATTATCAGTAATATATTATCAGTGATGTATTATCAGTGATATATTATCAGTGATATATTATCAGTGATGTATTATCAGTAATGTATTATCAGTAATGTATTATCAGTAATGTATTATCAGTAATATATTATCAGTGATGTATTATCAGTGATGTATTATCAGTAATATATTATCAGTGATGTATTATCAGTGATGTATTATCAGTAATGTATTATCAGTGATGTATTATCAGTGATGTATTATCAGTGATGTATTATCAGTGATGTATTATCAGTGATATATTATCAGTGATATATTATCAGTGATGTATTATCAGTGATGAATTATCAGTGATATATTATCAGTGATATATTATCAGTAATGTATTATCAGTGATGTATTATCAGTGATGAATTATCAGTAATATATTATCGGTGATATATTATCAGTAATATATTATCAGTGATGTATTATCAGTGATATATTATCAGTAATATATTGTCAGTGATATATTATCAGTAATATATTATCAGTGATATATTATCAGTAATATATTATCAGTGATGTATTATCAGTGATATATTATCAGTGATATATTATCGGTGATATATTATCAGTAATATATTATCAGTGATATATTATCAGTAATATATTATCAGTGATGTATTATCAGTAATATATTATCAGTAATATATTATCAGTAATGAATTATCAGTAATGAATTATCAGTGATGTATTATCAGTGATATATTATCAGTGATATATTATCGGTGATATATTATCAGTAATATATTATCAGTAATATATTATCAGTAATATATTATCAGTGATGAATTATCAGTAATTAATTATCAGTAATATATTATCAGTAATATATTATCAGTGATGTATTATCAGTAATATATTATCAGTAATGTATTATCAGTAATGTATTATCAGTGATATATTATCAGTAATGTATTATCAGTAATATATTATCAGTAATTAATTATCAGTAATATATTATCAGTAATTAATTATCAGTAATGTATTATCAGTAATATATTATCAGTAATGTATTATCAGTGATATATTATCAGTAATATATTATCAGTGATGAATTATCAGTAATATATTATCAGTAATATATTATCAGTGATGTATTATCAGTGATGAATTATCAGTAATATATTATCAGTGATGTATTATCAGTAATATATTATCAGTAATATATTATCAGTGATGTATTATCAGTAATATATTATCAGTAATATATTATCAGTAATATATTATCAGTAATTAATTATCAGTAATATATTATCAGTAATATATTATCAGTAATTAATTATCAGTAATATATTATCAGTAATTAATTATCAGTAATGTATTATCAGTAATATATTATAAGTAATGTATTATCAGTGATGAATTATCAGTAATATATTATAAGTAATGTATTATCAGTGATGAATTATCAGTAATATATTATCAGTGACGTATTATCAGTGATGTATTATCAGTAATGTATTATCAATAAATATTGCGACACAGAAATCAGGCCTGATATCTGCCCGTTTGTTTTCTCCTCTGCCAAGAGAGAATCCTTACGCCACGCTCGTTTACATTTTTATTATTTATTTTATTTAACTTTCTTTAAAGGATCAAATGAGCTCAACAGTTAACATATTTGCTCATTTTTAGGCATAAAATACAAAAATAAGGTAAAATTCCATAAAACGTATTGTGTTTACAATATATTAACAATGACCTGAGACCTTATTATACTCTACATTTAAATTTCTTTATTATTATTCCTTTATTTTGTTATTAGTGATTATTTTCCTGCTCCGCCATCTTGCTCAGGGCAAATGTGTTTATGAGCCATGCGCTAGCAAAACAAGGCTAACGATTGGCTGATTTCTTCTTCTACTGCTCCACTGGTTGATCACAGCTTTAGGTAGCTCATTACTTCCACCTATTGACCGCAGATATAACAATTTGTGTTAAAAATAGACGCTTAGGGTAAAACGTGATTATAAAGCAACTAATTGATGAATAAATTAGCTGTTAACTATTTTAATAATCCATTTCCCTGGGGGGATGAATAAAGTACTTCTATTCATATTTTTCTTGTGAAATTTTAAAAATAGTTTCCTGATGACAGCTGTATGGAAACACGACTACGGTAGCACAAACGTACAGACGTTTTCGCCTACATTGCGCCGCCTCAGTTGGGAGGAAAGAGACGAAACGACAGCTCACCATTCCTTTGTGGCCACAATTTTTGCTCCGTTCTGCTCGGATGAATAACGATTGCAAGGGAGAATCTCGAAGCCACTGACGGCTGTGAAGATCCTCAGGTAGACGAACACCTGCAGGAACAGAACAGTTAGAAACGCCGGAGGAATGCAAGGCGGCGGCGGCGGCGGCGGCGAGGGTGAGATAGAGGTTACGTGCTGCTTGAAGAGCTTCTCCTGAGCCTTGGACTTGTGGAGGCAGAGATTGCGGCACCAGTCTCCCGTGGTCAGCGCTTTGTAGGCCTTCTCCATGTTGTCGTGCTTCTTGAAGCGCTCGATGATGTCCTTCAGCTCCTCCTGCCTTCCTTTGATTGGCCGAAATCTGTCGGGAGATATGTCAAAAGAGCCTGGCGTGAGACGGGGGAGGGGCTACCTCGGGAGAAGACGCCGAGTTCTGCAGCACAGAAGAGCGAGACGACCTCGTGTTCATCTTGTGAGTCTGAAAGCCCAGATAGGGGTCGAGGATGAGGCTGGTGGTGAGGTCGTCGTTCTCGCACAGCTCCTTGGCGGTCATCCCCGAGGAGGGAACGTAGCGCCGCTCGGCCTCCAGACTGGCGACATTACAGCCTGGAAGAGCCGCAGAACTGAGTTAGCCTGGACGCCGCGGCGTCGCTTTTGTTTTATGAGTTTCAGCAGCAAAGAAGAAATTAAACGTCGCACGCATGGATGAAGAAGTTTTAGAGCATAAAATTAAAGAACATAAATGAGAGAAAGATGAATAAAAGTATAGTGTATATAAATGAGGGCATATGTAACTGTCTTAGACATAAGAGTTTATTTGTTCATATTTGATATTAGTTTTCTTTGTAAATACAGACATCTGTTGCTGGAGTTGCGTTTTGCACCAAAAACACACAAACAGGCATGATTTGGTCAGAAGACGACCACACGGTATGTTTACATATTTTATTCTGTAAGACAATTTTATTTTGGATATAAATCTGAATTAGCTAACGCCTGTTTATGTTGTGCATTATATATCAGTACCCCCTCAGGAAAACACGGCAAAGATCCTTATTTCTGTGGTGAATTCTGCAGGATTTCGTCCTCTTTTCCGCGGTGAAAATGTAGGAGAATAAACCTGCTTCTCCCACATCTACTAAACAGCAAACATGACATAACATAACAGCATAGCTGAGCCAGTTATTTAGTCCCGTTATGCTAACTTAAGAGTCTTGGACCATTTAAGGTCATCTATAACGTAGTATGAGCTAAATATGAACATTGCTTAGTTCTGAAATCCAGAATCTGTCTAAGAACAAAGCCAGTTGTAACTAGCAAGCTAACTCTAATGCTTTAAGCTACTTTTAGGATGCTAACTAACACTATAAGCAGGTGTTAGCACGCTTACTCTAACACTTTAAGCTAGTGTTAGCATGCTAACTGTAACACTTTAAGCTAGGTTTAGCATGCTAACTATAAGACTTTAAGCTAGGTTTAGCATGTTAACTATAACACTTTAAGCTAGTGTTAGCATGCTAACTGTAACACTTTAAGCTAGTGTTAGCATGCTTACTGTAACACTTTAAGCTAGGTTTAGCATGCCAACTATAAAACTTTAAGCTAGTGTTAGCATGCTAACTATAACACTTTAAGGTAGTGTTAGCATGCTAACTGTAACAGTTTAAGCTAGTGTTAGCATGTTAACTACAATACTTTAAGCTAGTGTTAGCATGCTAACTATAACACTTTAAGCTAATGTTAGAATGCTAACTATAACACTTTAAGCTAGTGTTAGCAAGCTAACTATAACACTTTAAGCTAGTGTTAGCATGCTAACTAACACTTTTGTCTAGTGAACTTCAGTCCATTTGCTTTATTAGTTTACGGGGCAGATCTGACACATCCAATATGGCCGACGTGCTGATGTGCCAAAACGTGTGTTTGTTATGGTGGTGGACGAAGGTGATGACGCTCAGGACCGTTCACTTTTGGCTGGGGGGGTTAGTGTCAGTCTGAAGTAAGAAAATAATCAATTATTTAAAATTTCTGAGAAAACATGCAGGATCAGTGAAATCAGACAAACTTACATGATTCTTTCATTTCTGCACTTAGATGTTATTTATGCTGTGAATATGCGGCTTTTTGAGATTTATGCGCACCTCCGCATGTTCTATGCTTTTTCTGCAATTTTGCGGGATTTTCTACAAACGCAGAATCGCGTTTTATCTGGAGGGACTGAGATATACGCAGAAGGTCTGTGCGACGAGGAAAACCTTAGATGCTGGTAAAACATCAGTCGGAGCGCGGCTTTATTCTGCACCAGACTAACAGCTTTGGGAGTGATTATGGCATGTACAACACGTCTTATATTATTTTTTAAATGTATTAAGTTTTAGGCTTGTTTAAATTTGTGCTGCCCGTGATTTCTCACTTGTTCTATCTCACAGAACAGTTTTTGGTAACAGGGCTTGTTTTGCTTTAAAAATACTTTTGAACAGAGCCAAGTCTCTGAATTTTAATGTCAAAAAATATAAAAAGAAAAATGATCAACAAAGTCCAACAGAAGTTTATATTCCTCGTATGAAACCACAGAATATTATTCGGCTCGGCACTGAACTCACGGCGGCTACATCGGCTCCTCCGATGGCTCCTGCCGTGACGCAGCGACGTGCGCTGGGGATGCTGGGAGCGCGTCTGGCTCGCCGGCTGCTCGCTCGTCAGCCTGTTCCCGTGACGTCTGCCATTTAATACCATGTTCTTGGATTCGCCCAGCCACTTCATGCCCACAAGCCCCCTGCTCCAGTTTCATTTAGTCACTGCGATAGAGGGGGGCTCTGCTGGGGAAGACTGGAGATAGAAATCTGGAACCAGATAAGAAAACAACAGTTTAAAAGATGATTCTCTTCAACCGCCGCCAGCAAAAAAAACATAATCATCCGTTAATGTTTTAGAGCTAAACTGAGTCTGCAGCTTCGACATTTATGTTTGTTTAATCCTACAGTGAAAACAATGAATTCCTGATCCTGCAGCGCCTCCTAGTGGAAACTAAACACACGAGTCCTGATGCCTGCAAGCTTTTTGTTTTTAAATTAGTCAATAAAAAAATTAAATGACCTTTTGAAAAATGTTATGATTTTGTTTTTACCATTTTATTTAGGCCTTATCACTATTTTAGGTTGTTTTCTTTTAAAACGATGCTAAATAAAGGCTGATTTTATGTGGGAGGTTATTGTGAAGTTATTTCAAAAACACCTCATTTTTAATCTGATAAGAACGAGAGATCTAAAAAATATATTGTTGTTCATTTTTTTGGTGGAAATTCAATCCAGATATTTAAAGAAAGAAAAAAAATATTTTCTTTTTGTTTTTTTAAGTCAAATAATTTTATTTCTATTTTTAAGACTTAAGTAAAGAAAAATGTGAAACTTTAGAATAGATGATAGATTTTCAATGGGATACTAATATTTGTAAAAAATGATTATTCCATAAATAATCAGTCGTGTTACTGCTGCTTGTTTTTCATTCCATTATAGGAATAGAATTATTAAAAAAAGCTGAAATCGTTTGTTCTTATTATTTATTTGAAAACATAAGCTCCCTGGTGTTTGTGGGGTTAAAGGTCACAGCTGTTCATTCACAGTGAAAATCCACAAACACTTGAGATGACACCAAAATATATTAGCAGTAATATAATATCAGTAAATTCTGTGACACAGAAATCAAGCCTGATATCTGCCCGTTTGTTTTTCTCCTCTCTTCCTGCTCTGCAGCAGTTTTACGTTCTTATTCGTGTCCAGTCAGATTTTAATCCGTCCTACAGGCTAATTACTGCATTTCCATGAAAAACAAATTCAGAACTATTACAATATATTAAGAAACTAAAAGTGTGATCCAAACAGCCCTTTGTGCTGAGTATTGCACGCACTGGTGTTGCGTTGATGACATTTCTCTATATATTCTGCAGCCCTAACCAGTAATATTGTGTGAACGTATTAGCAATAGCTATAAACTAACATTGCTGCCTTTCTTCTATCTGGATTTGCAGCCAAACAAGACCTCCTGGATAGGCCGCTTTGCCAGAAATATATATTTTTTAGCATCCTGACAGATTCGGTTTGCTCGAGGAGGTGAACTTTACACAGGATCCAGCTCATAGTCTGCAGAAAGATGGTCCTGATCAAAACCAATTTTGATCTGTTATGACTCTAATCCAACAACTACTGTTGGGTGATATTTAGACTCTGAAGTGAATTTGGGGGAATTATTGCTTTACTATTATTTTGTTATTTTTTTCAACATTCAAACCAACCTGGATGGTTCTTGTAATAAGTTAATAAAGTCGTTTTTGATGCCTAGTCTCGTTTGCTGATGATTGTTATGAGGATTCTAGGATATCTGGCAGCGCCCCCAGTGGTAACCTCAGGCACTGCAGCAGCTGTCAGGTGAACCGTCCTCTTTGCTCTAATTTACCTTCTAAATCCCTTTTTATCGGGTTAAGTCGTGAATTACTCGGTGTGTTGGGAGTTTAACTCGCAGACACGGAGGAGCAGCGGTTGCCTCGCTGAGCTCAGCTCTGAATGCTCCGTGTTGTTAGCCGCCGCGGCTAACGTTAGCACCAAACAAGCCGCGGCTAACGTTAGCACCAAACAAACAGCATTCCGACCAGGATACCGAGGCTGTGGGAACCCGGAAGGCCGCCGACGGCGAGGCCGACTCTGTTGACAATCTGCGCCGCTTTCGAACCAGCAACTGTCCCTAAGCACCACCAGAAAAGTGACCCCTGGGGGCTTTCTGAGCCGAGCCGGCGTGACAGCGCTACACGGCGGCTACAGTCCCCCGAACAGCCCCCAACTCCCCGCTGAGCATCCCGGCTGCTCGCACAACCCACCCCAGTCCCGGCCAGAAGGTGTAAAACGCCGATGCCCGCTGCCTGCTAACCGCAGCCTCAGGGGGATGCTAGGCGGCGCGATTCCCAACGATAAATGGATGAATGTCTGATGTTCCGTGAGCCGAACAAGAACTGAGCTGCGACCGTTTCCGGACAGCGACGCTCGCGGCTACAGCCCCGGCTGCCCCGGCTACAGCTCCGGCTGCTCCCGCTGCTCCGCTAGCGCTAGCGCTGGCCCCGCTGGCCCCGTCTTTACCCCAACACGGTTAGCGGCGGCAGCAGCCGAGAGGAGCGAGCCTCCAGCCGCCGCGAGAGGCGGCGAGACTACCGGGACGATTCTTCCTCCCCGTACCTGCTAGCCGCTTTCCACGCGTTTTAAATGCCCACGACACGCAGAGTACTCACAGTGTTTCAGGCTGAGGGACAAAATAACCACCTCGATCCAGATCCGCCACCGCGACGGGGAAAGAATATCACAGCGAGCAGATTATTGTTGTTTTTCTTTGGAAATTAACATTAAAATTCAAGATGGCGGCCTGGCACAGGCGAGAGGGAGCCGCATCACAACCCTCCGACAGAAAATAGATCCCTGAAATACGTCAACAGTTCCGTCTGATCCACGCAGAAACGAGACGCTGCGCGTGAATCGCTCCGAGTGAAACACGGGAGTGCGCAGCGTGGACGGATGTGTTCCTATCCTCCGTATAAAAAAGGATATTAAATACGTGCGTCTGTCCGGTCGGATGCACACAGAAAGTAGTCCTGCACAAACAAACACCTTTACGCTCCATAGTCGGAGATGGTGAGACGGTTCGGTTCGGTTCGGTTCTGGTTCGGTTCGAACCGCTGGTAGAACCGAACCGAACCCTAGCAGAGGAACCTCAGCGTGGGCTGTAAGCTGATGGAGGACCATACCTGTTTCTACTCTTTTTGATTAAGTCTCTTGTTTCTGACACTTTAGTTCAGCTGAATTACTAAAATAATAAAGTTTTACAAGTTTATCTCTGTTTCTACGGAGCCCTGCAAGTGCCCGGGTTTATTAAACTCAGTTAAACTTTACTAAACTAAGTATTTCTTAGAATGTAGAGGATATAGATGGAAGTTAGATAATAAAGCTCTAGGCTTCTCGATCAGGGCTGATCCGCTTTAGGACCTGAGTCTCCGCTTTAGGGGCCGTCAATGTATTTCTGAACGAACGCTTGAGAAACAAAAAGGAATATCTTTCTTGTCATGGCCCCCACTGATAAAACAATACTGTTAAATCATTCTGCAGGATGACACACATGAGGAACACTTGTTTTTATCCAAGTTTAAAAATGTTGCATTTTCCTCAATAGATTCCTGGTCATGTGACCCACTTAATAAAAATCAATGCTAAATAGTTGTGATAGATGGCACAGATGAGGCACACATCTTTGTTTTATTGTTTTTATGCATTTAATAGGCGCTAATGTCCAAACTTTTTATTTAACTGCACTTTTTGACTGCAGAGCTTGCAGGATGTCGACCACGATGTTGTGGTTTTATTTTGGGGAGAAGTTTTCTGTCCGCTGGCCTTCAAATTAAACTGAGACCACAGATTATGAAGCTCTTTATTTAACCTTGGCACTTGCAGGGCTCCGTATATTTCATAGTAATTATCTTATATATTGTTTTAGTATGTTTCGAATTGTTTTCATCTTTTTAATATGAAATATATTTTTGTTGTAAATAAACTTTAATAATATTCTTGTATCTTAGGTTTTTGTTTAAACGCAGACGCTTCTGTATAAGGACATTTCCTTTTTTTGAAATTAATTTTAGTATTTAACATTTTTATAATTTTATTTAGTTTAACTTTTTTATTCAAACTATTTCCCTGTGCTTTTTAATCATAGGTTATTTTGTAGTATATTTGTCTTTGTACGTTTATTTTCAGCTGGTCTTGAACTTTCAAGACCAGCTGAAAACATTGTTTTTGATTTTATGTATATATATTTAAACTGAATAATATTAAACTTCATTTCGATGCTGTGAGAGTCTGGTAGCACTGCAAGTTTGAATCAGCCAATCGTACGAGTCCGTCAGAGCCGGTCTGAGGTAACAGGAAACAGGGCAGTGCTTGATTTTAAGCTGCTCAGCTAAACTCAGAAGGAAGCAGCCGTTGCAACACAATTCTTAATAATGTGTTTATTGGTAATCTCAAAACTGTTAGAGCTTAAAGTCTGAATTAACAGACGGGATTTTTCCAGATAATCTCAAACATTTCAGGTCCGTTTGTGAGGTTCCTGTTTTATGAACCAATAAATCATTGTCATGTTTGCAGCTGACTCATTCTGGACACATCCCAGGAAATGTTTGGTGATGTTGGTTCTAATCAGGTTAGCAGGGACCCCCAAATCTCTCCTGACTTGGGCTCTTTCAACCGTAGCACCAGTTCAAAACAAGAGTCGCCTCAGATTTCCCATATTAGTCAGATCCAGTTGCAACATGCTGGCTATTCAGTCACATTCATTCTGGCATATTTACCCATTAGTGAAACACCAGGTTTGGTCTGAGCGCCAATCTGCTGGGATCAGGAGAGAAATTCAACACATTGGAGCCCAAAGTTAGGAGTACTTTCAATCAACAAGTAGTCGCGACTCCCGCTGTTAATATCAGCCCAGTTTCCTGCAGATATCAGATGCCGATATGTTTGAAAATGACTAACATCAGTTAGACACAGATACCGATGCTGATGCCGATATATCGTGCAATCCCGAATTTGTATTTATTAATACCTGCAGTCGTTTTTACACATCGTGAAGAGGATCAAGGCTCTTTTGTTTTTGGATCTACTGAAAACTCCTGAAAGTAAGTCATGATCTTTGTTCAGGTTCGCAAGATTATAACTAGCCGTCTCTCAGGGCTAAAACAAAACTACAAAATAAATATTTGTATATTGTTGCAGAGATTTGCTCCGACGTGTTTTTACATCTTGAGATCAGGACGAACCGAGCAGAGTCCAGGAAGCATCTCTTTTCCTCCTGGAGTGCTGCCCAGATCCCACCGGTGACCTCTGACCTGTGTGGGTGTTCATGATAGGCAGCGTAGCATGTGTTTTAGCGTGTGGGCTGGATCACGTGTGAAGAAGCGGCTGCCATGGAAACCTTCAGTGACCTTCTCCTCTCTGATGATGCCGAAGACTCAACTCAGAAAATCATCATTTAAGACTGTTTAAAAAATATATTCTCATCAAATCATATTTAGCATTTACTGTATTGAATTAAATCAGATTTAATTTTATTGTATTTCTTTCAATTACGTGTAATCAAATGCACTGAATGTGGAATTTCTTTTACAATATTGAATTCAAATATAACATTTTGTGGTGCTGTAACTGAATGCAGTTTAAATTCATTATAATTTTGTTTATTTTGTGTATCTTAAGTAAATAATTGCTCCAACTTAATACAAAATTTAGTTTTAAAACATGATTAATTTGATGTACTTTCCTCTGTTTCATTTAAACTGTAGATTTTATTGCTCTCATTTAGTTTAAAGTCGGGTCAACGTTATTTACTTTCATCAAAGACATTTTTTTAACCAAAATGTTTTAAAAATATTACAGCTGAATTGTTTATTTCATTAACTTATTGAGTTTTTTACATTTTTCTGTAAATGTATTCAACAGAATCTGTTTGTTGCTGCAACTTAACTTCAAATTGAGCTACTAAAATAAAATGTAAAGGAATTTTACTTTCTTAATTTTCCTTCTGATTCCTGTAGAGGAAACTTTTAGTCTAAGATGATTAAATAAACATTTATTTGCTTTTTTACGTTTTATTTCAACTGAACCAACTTTGTTTTGTTCCGTTATTTATTGTTTTCAAAACATTTTTATTTGTTTTAATTAAAAAAACGTTTTTCACCTGAAATATATTACAAACGAGATAAAAATATTAATAATAATAATTTTTTTATTTTTCTATTTACATTTGCGGAAGTACGTCACGCTTACGTCAGCGGTCGTAGTTGAGCCGTTGACGCAAGGCGGGCCCGCGGCGGTTCGGGTATTCGCGGGAAAACGTCTAAAAATCAAACGTGTGGCGCGTGCAGGACCGTCGGCTTCTCTTTGAACCGCGCGGCTCGCGGCGTCTCCTCGGTAACGGCCTCGTGGAGGAGAAGGAGCGGAAGAAATGGCGGAGCGGCCAGAAGACCTGAACCTCCCCAACGCGGTGATCACCCGCATCATCAAGGAGGCGGTGAGTGGAGCGGAGGATGCCCGCAGGTCAGACCCGGCTTCACCTGCCCGTACTCGGGCTTACCGGCCTCCACATCACCGGCAGGATCCACTGAACGTTCATTCATCGCCAGGAAATAAGGTCGATCACCTGAAACTGCTGGCAGCCAATCACAGGCGGCCGCTGAGCTCCTGGTCAACTGGAGTTTGGGTTTCCTAGTCAGTCAGGAGTAAACTGATCTCTGCATGCCGGTGATCCGTCGAGTCTCGTCTCCCCGTCAGATTCTGTCTCTCTGGGTCTTTTTGCCCTCCTGACGGGTGTTCCGTCGAGTCTCGTTTCCCCGTCAGATTCTGTCTCTCCGTCTCTTTTTGCCCTCCTGACGGGTGTTCCGTCGAGTCTCGTCTCCCCGTCAGATTCTGTCTCTATGGGTCTTTTTGCCCTCCTGACGGGTGTTCCGTCGAGTCTCGTCTCCCCGTCAGATTCTGTCTCTCTGGGTCTTTTTGCCCTCCTGACGGGTGTTCCGTCGAGTCTCGTTTCCCCGTCAGATTCTGTCTCTATGGGTCTTTTTGCCCTCCTGACGGGTGTTCCGTCGAGTCTCGTCTCCCCGTCAGATTCTGTCTCTCTGGGTCTTTTTGCCCTCCTGACAGGTGTTCCGTCGAGTCTCGTCTCCCCGTCAGATTCTGTCTCTCTGGGTCTTTTTGCCCTCCTGAC
>JAVLVB010000601.1:236772-248433 GCA_032876305.1 Orestias chungarensis
TCGAGTCTCGTCTCCCCGTCAGATTCTGTCTCTCTGGGTCTTTTTGCCCTCCTGACAGATGTTCCGTCGAGTCTCGTCTCCCCGTCAGATTCTGTCTCTCTGGGTCTTTTTGCCCTCCTGACAGGTGTTCCGTCGAGTCTCGTTTCCCCGTCAGATTCTGTCTCTCTGGGTCTTTTTGCCCTCCTGACAGATGTTCCGTCGAGTCTCGTTTCCCCGTCAGATTCTGTCTCTCCGTCTCTTTTTGCCGCTTCTCTCCGCAGACTCGGCAAAAATCGCGCGTGTTTGTTTAAAAGGCTCCTAACGCGCGAGACGCGCTAAGACAACGACGTATACCGTGAAGGCTCAAACTAATTATGTTTTTAGTTTGTTGTATATTAGAAATTAATGATTCCACCTTTTTGCTAAAAAGTTACATTTTCAAACATACTTTTAATTGGTCCAACAAATAAATATTTACTGTTTAAACAACATAGAGAAACATATTTACATAACAATCGTTAAAACTGTAAAAAATTACTGATACCTAATTAAAAAACCCTTTATGACCAATCTTTACAGAACCTTAAATAATAAAGGGTGTAAACAAAGATAATACTATTAACTTATTTAACATGAATGTGATGCATGTCTACTGACCTAAATAATAAATAAACCATCAGGAACAATTTTCTTTAGATACCTTTAAAGAACAGAAGGTGTAAACGATTTTTGCCGCGTGTGCGGAGAGAAGCAAAAACACACGGGGGAACATATCAGACGGGGGACGAGACTCGACGGAACACCGGATACAAACAGAAATGGTGGCGTGGAGTAAATGCTGGAACAGGCCGATTGTTTTGTATGTGGTGCCGATATCAGAGATTACAGATGCGGGCCAATATAATACGATATTTGTTGTTTGGCTGATATCGGACCGATTTCAATATTGGATCAGGACATTCACGTCTATCACGTCACGGTTTTATTTAAAACGTAAAACCGTGCGCTGGTTCATACAGAACGTATGTGTTAGCGGGGGCCCGGTGCAACTTTTTCACTGCCGATACGATGCCGATATTTCAATATTTCCAGATACCGCTATTGACCCGATTATGTTGATTTAGGTGAAAAACTGAATGATAATGACTAATTCTGCAATGATGGCGCTTATCGAACGCCAGATCAGACGGCTTGTGTTGGAGCGATGATACCAGAGATTTTAGTCAGAGGCCGATTAAATCCAATGTTAGTTTTTTGGCTAATGTGGGACCGATATTGTTGTCAGATTTTGTAGATGAATAATTTAGCAGAAGCTAAAGGTGATAAATGTTTTTGTACTTGGGTGAAGCTCTACGCTAAAAGTTCTCCTGATCGACTTTTAGCGAAAGACTAAACGCAGCTGAATTACAGCACAGCAACGATTCCAACCAACTGTCAAACTAATGGTTTTCTTTGTTATTTAGAACGTAATATTTATATAATATTAAAAGATCTCAGTTATCGGACACAACAACAGTATTATTATCATATTGGTGCATTCCTGGTTTAGCGCGTTCACTCCTTTCACAAACCCAGAAATCGCTTCGACTGAGCGCAGAGAGTAAAAACGTGGATGTTTGTTGGTCTGGACGGGAACTGGTTCTAAACCGGTCCAAATAGTCTTTGGCTGGTCTGACCCAACTGGACCTCCAGAACCTCCTGTAGGTCCAGGCTAGCAGCTCAAGTCTGATCATGTGACCTCTGTTTTCCACTTTGTTGATGTCTTATATTTATTTTAAAAGCTACAACTAATGATTACTTTCATATTCGATTGATCTTTCGATTATTTTTACAGTTAATCCATTAATCGCTTTTTATTATTGATTTATTTACCATTTACTTTGCAATATCTGCTTTTAACTAATTTTCATTTAGAAAAAGGAAAACCCAAGAGAATTGTGTTGTTCGCTGTAATTGATTTACTTTGTTTGAAGGAACAAATGAGCTCAACACAATTTCCATAAAACTTATTGAGTTTATAGAATATTAGCAATAATCTCAGCCCGTATAATGCAGATGTTCACTTAAAGAAGACTTTCCTTCATTTTCCTGCGCCGCCATCTTGCTCAGGGCAAATGTTTTTATGAACCATGCGCTAACAAAACAAGGCTAACGATTGGCTGGTTTCTTCTTCTACTGCTCCACTGGTAGATCACAGTGTTAGGAAGCTCATTACTGCCCCCTATTGACCACAGATATAACAGATTGTTAGAAATAAACGTTTACAGTAAAACGTGATTATAAAGCAACTAATCAACGAATAGATTAGCTGTCAACTATTTTAATAATCGATTTTAATGGAGTAGATCCATTAGTTGTTTTTTGAAACACTCGTCAGATTGCGGCTGCGTTTGGCCGTCTGCTACAGAACAGAACCAGTCGAAGCTCGGTGCAGATTGTGGCGCCGAAGTGTGAACGCTTTTGTGAAAGAGCCGTCGTGTTTGTGATCAGACGTGTTGTGCCTGTTCAGTAGCAGAGATGACGCCTCCGCACCGTTTGTTTCCCAACAGCTCCCAGATGGGGTGAACGTCTCCAAAGAAGCGCGGCGAGCCATCTCCCAGGCGGCCAGCGTGTTTGTGTTGTACGCGACCTCCTGGTGAGAGTCACTGCAGACACAACCGTGCTCTTTTGGACGCCAGGAAGACGCCTGTCGCTCTGACACTAACGGCTCCTCTCCCGCTTTTAGCGCCAACAACTTCGCCATGAAGGCCAAGAGGAAAACTCTGAATGCGGGAGACGTGCTGGCGGCGATGGAGGAGATGGAGTTTGAGCGATTCCTGGAGCCGCTCAGAGAAGCTCTGGAAGGTAAAGAAGCATCTGAGTGTCCTCATCCTGACACCGACCTGCGTTCACACTGGAGGAAATCTGATAAACGACTTTAATGATCTTAATCTGGATCAGATCATATGAGCCACAAATTCATATACGGCACTAAATTAATTTTCGGAGCGTTATACAACATCATGAACGTCAGACTGGCGTCCTAATTGTGCAGCGGAAGAACCCAGACGTGGCAAATCTGGACGAGTGGCAGTCCCTCCAGAAAAATAGTGATTCTGTGATCGCAGAAGATCCCACAAAATCAAGAAAAGTACGTACAATATGTGGGTGTGCGCATAATTGTTAAAAAGCCGCATATTCACTGCATAAATAGCATCTAAGCGCAGAAATCACAGAATCATGTAAATTTGTTCATCTCAGAAATTTGAAATAATTATTTTCTTACTTTTCACTGACATTAACCCCCCACAGCCACAAGTGAACGGTCCGGCGCGTCGCATAGTGACGCCATCCCCTCTGTGCGCCACCATAGCAAACACACGTTTTGGTCCCAGCAGTGGCGGCACTTAAGCGCGTCGGCCATATTGGATGTGTCAGATCTGCGCCGTAAACTAATAAAAGCAAATGGACTGAACTTCACTAAAGGGGTAGAGTTAGCATGCTAACACTAGCCTAAAGGATTAGCGTTAGCATGCTAACACTAGCCTAAAAGATTAGCGTTAGCATGCTAACACTAGCCTAAAGGATTAGAGTTAGCATGCTAACACTAACTTAAAGGATTAGTTAGCATGCCAACACTAGTTTAAAGGATTAGTCTTAAAGCATTAGTTAGCATGCCAACACTAGTTTAAAGGATTAGTCTTAAAGGATTAGTTAGCATGCCAACACTAGCTTAAAGGATTAGTTAGCATGCCAACACTAGCTTAAAGGATTAGTCTTAAAGGATTGGTTAGCATGCCAACACTAGCTTAAAGGATTAGTTAGTATGCTAACACTAGCCTAAAGGATTAGCGTTAGCATGCTAACACTAGCCTAACAGATTAGAGTTAGCATGCTAACACTAGCCTAAAGGATTAGAGTTAGCATGCTAACACTAGCTTAAAGGATTAGTCTTAAAGGATTAGTCAGCATGCCAACACTAGCTTAAAAGATTAGTCTTAAAGGATTAGTTAGCATGCCAGCACTAGCTTAAAGGATTAGTTAGCATGCAAACACCAGCCTAAAGGGTTAGAATTAGCATGCTAACTCTAGCTTAAAGCGTAGTCTAACTAGTAAGCAAGTAAAGCAAATACCACCCGCGGCGCTACTATTGGACGTGGGCCCACCTATTTTAGGCCTGGGCCCACCCTTGGACTCGGCTTTAGTTTTCACTCTAGCAGTTCATCAGCCTGAGTCAAAACTTCACAGCCAATCAGCAGGTTCTACCCCGCGTGTTGAGCTTAGCCACAGGCTGCATCGTCACCAGCAAGTGATCCAATGAAATGAATGACCAGTGTTGCCAACTTATCGACTTTTTTGCTGGCTTTAGCGAGTTTTCAGACACCACTAGCGACTAATTTTCAAAAAAATGACTGGCGACAATTCTAGGGATTTTTTGAGGTGCGGTGACTTTAGGGGACTAAAACATGTCATGTCATTTAAAACCACCCTGATATTTGTGTGACGGTTGGCGCATAACGTGACCGGCGGCGGCGGCGCCACTCGTGTTTCCCTGCAGTTTACAAGAAGGACCAGCGGGGGAAGAAGGAGGTGAGCGAGCAGAAGCGCAAAGACAAGGAGAAGAAGGTCGACTTGGAGAACGACAAGAGTCAAGAGGGGGAGGGGGACGAGGAGGAGCCTGAGGAGGAAGAGGAGGAGCCTGAGGAGGAAGAGGAGGTGGAGAACTGAGGGCTTTTAGCGACAAACCTGCGAGACTCTGACCCGTTTCTGCTGGGAAGCCTTCGGCCAAAACTTGTGCACATCCTGGACCGGATTCTGGATCCGGCTCAATGTTCTGAGAGGTTCTGTTTGCTGATGGCAGCAGAACCTCTCGGAACCAGAGTTTAAGTTTGATATGGAACATCCACGGTGGTTCTGACGTTCATACGGGTCGGACCAAGTTCTAGTTTCTCTCCTGTTTTGTATCAGTGTTTTTTCTTAAGGAAATCTGAGATGTTTCAATAAAACTTTTGTACAAAACTGAAACCATGATGTGGGCAGAGCAGTTCCTGAACTCTTCTCTCCAGATTGGTGTTAAAGGTTAAATTAATGGAGGATTAACTATGGAGGAGCGCCAAAAAAAACAGTACTTTTGAAGAAATTCAAATTGTAATGGTTTAATAAAAATGGAACCAATCAAATACGGAAGGACTGTCCTTTAACCTCAATTAAGTTTAAAAACTAGACAATCATTGGTTCACCCAAATAAGGCAGTGGGTGGGATTAGAGCCGACGCTGAGATCTAATTGGCTGCTTCAAACAGGAAACCATCAGAACTTCCTTTTTCCATGTAACAGGTCTATAATTATAGGAAGTGTCTGGAAAATAACTTACAATTATAAACTTTCCCGTAAACTGAGTTAGATTTGGACTGAAATTTCTAAGCTGAGAAAGTGGGCGTGGCTACAAGGATCCAATTTGGCCATTTACAGCAAAAAAACTCAGGACTCGTTTCTATTGCTTAGTTTGTCCCAGAGACAGGATTCATGTAAAATGAAACGTGAGCAGATCCTCCCATCATGTCACCAGATTATTCTGATTTAGGTTTGATAACCAAAATAAGTTTTATTCCAGTAAAAGCTTTAAAATTCAAGCACTGACCCAGAGGCTTTTATTTTGGAATGAGGAGCCAGTTACGCCCACTCCGTCCTATTGCGCATGTCCAAATCAAGTTTAATGTCTAACAGGGCAAAGGTTTAATCTCGATTCACTAAGGGACTCTTACATGATGCGTCCGCCTGGGGGCGCTCTGGAGCTTTTAATTGACCCTAAATTCTCTGCTCAGCTGAAATCTTTAACTAAAGGAGTTAAATCTTGTTCCTGTAGATTTAGTTCACAACAGCTTCCCTCTAATCCTGCAGTGTTTTATTAAATATTGTAATATTTTAGACATCTCAGTGAAGCTTTCTTTGTTTAAACTCTTAAACTCAATTTTAATCAACTAAAAACATTAAATGTCACTTTTAGCAGTTTGGTTTTGTATTTAAAGCCTTAAATGTTATGTTTACTTATACATCTATTAATATATAGCTATGTTATTAGGGCTATTTTATATTTGATATAGACCACATGAAATCTAAGTATACATGTTCACATTTATAGATCTACATAACTAAACCAGATTTCTTAGGCGGCTGGATAGCTCAATTTTAAAGTCACCAGACTTACTATCATAGGTCCTGGGTTTGAATCCAGCCCAGGGCAAAAACACACCACAGCATCCACTGTGGGTCCCTAAGCAAGACCCTTTGAGCTACTGCCTACCTGGCGCCTGCAACACATTACATTATTATTAGATCGGCCCTCTTCCCATAAATCAAACCCAGAACACGCAGCTCAGTTGAAAACGTTTATTCATCAGAACCGCCTGGTTCACTCAGACGGACACTCCACTTTCCCGCTGTTGATGTCGTCGATGACATCATGGGGGGCGCGGCCGTCGATGGTGCAGCCGACCGACTGGGCGGTTCCCAGGATCTCCTTGATGGTTCCTGGGGAGAAGTGGAACCGTGAGTCTCAGAACCGGGCCGATCAGAACATTTTTAAGTCCCGTCAGGATCAACTGTGTTCCGGTCTTTTCGGCACAGAGCGACCCATCGGCGCGGGACGCTCTGTTTCCTAAAGCCGGGTTGATCTGAGCCTCCACTGGACTGCACCCGGCCACGGGGGTCAGACCGGTGGAGTGGCGGGAGGCTGGCAGACGTTCAAGAGGAGGGGGGGTGTCACCTGAGAGCTCTCTGGCGATGGAGCGAAGCCTCATGGAGCGGGCGATGCCGACGATCTCATCGAAAGTGACGCTGCCGCTGTGCTTGACTGGAAGAGAAGGAGGGGAGACGTCTGAAACACGGCGGCTCTGCAGGCGACCTCGGCTAGCAAAACAGGAAGTCACTTACTGTTCTTGACCTTCTTCCTGTCGCGGGGCGGCTCCTTCAGGGCCTTGATGATCAGGGCGGAGGCAGAGGGAACCACCTCGATCTGAGGGGAGAGAACAAGGTCAGATCAGAACATCTGCTGTAGTTCAAGCGCAGCGTCAGAATCATCCAAGATTCAAATTAAAAATCCCAAAACAAATTCCAGAAAACTAAAGTTTCATCTTCAAATTGGACCCAAAATGGATTAACTGGCCTCGTTTTCATATGAGTATTTAAACTGGTTTGTACTGAATGTCCAGAAAGATGATTTAGAATCTAAAAGACTTTTAGCTTTTTTTATCATCTGGAACATAATTAGCATGAATCAGGATTTTAAAATATATTTGAGGCTGAACTTTGACCCCCGCCTGCTGTTTCAGCTTCACTTACAGCCGCCTGGCGGTTCTGGATGGTGAGCTTCACCGTGATCCTCAGGCCCTTCCAGTCTCCGGTCGCCTTGGCGATGTCGTCACCGACTTTCTTAGGAGACTAAACGAGAAAAAAGAAAGACAGATTTAAACCAACAGAACCAGAACCGAGAGTCCAGCGCAACATTAGCAGATGCTGCCATGACGTCTGCTGCTCTTCCTCAAACTGTCTCGTTCTATTAATCATTTTTATTAATCATCTTAAAGAGTTTCCAGAAACATTAGATCACGATATGAAACAATTTCTGGCCCAAATGTCCAAGTCAAACTTGAGCACAACCCTTAAAATATGTCACAAAACCATAACTTAAAATATAAACTTAGTATGCACTTATATTCCTGGAGCAGAACATTTTTAAAGTCCCGTCAGGATCAACTTTGTTCCGAACTTTACGGCACAGAGCGACCCATTGGCGCGGGACGCTCTGTTTCCTAAAGCCGGGTTGCTCTGAGCCTCCACTGGACTGCACCCGGCCACGGGGGTCAGACCGGTGGAGTGGCGGGAGGCTTGGGTCGTGGGGCCCGACCAGGTCGGATACTCACCAGGCCGAGAGGTCCGATCTTGGGGGCCAGAGCGGATGTGGCTCCAACTTCCCCTCCTGTGCACCTCATGAAGACTGAAAGCCAGGAAACGGCGACAACAGTGAACAGAAGCTGCAGCTGCTCAATTTATTTGAAAGTTTTAAAAAAAATAGTTAAATGAAAATGAAGCTGCAAAATTATCAAACATGCAGGTTTGAGCTGGTGGGCGGGACCAAGGATTAGCTCCGCCCACACTTAAGCAAAAAAAGGGAGACATCGTTAATTTTCAGACTTTTTAAGTAAATAAAGACAATTAAGGGTATCTGGGCTAATTGATTGGATGGTAGCTTTACGGCTGTACCTCCAATTCAGAGGGAACAAACATTAGCGACGGTTTATTTTGGCTACCAAGGCTAGTTTTCATGTTGTTGAAACTCTAGATTAAGTAGTCTTTAAGCTTCAAACCCAGTTCCATCTGCATTAAATTCATTTTAAATGTTTAACATGCAAACTTTTGCTTTTAACCTGATAGTAACGTTATTAAAGTAAAACTAAACAACCTAAACTTGGGTATTGTGTCAATTTCCTAACTGTATTTTATATTCAGTCTTTAGATAGATGCAGATAAAGCACCTTAATAAAATAAATAAACTCATTACTCAGAATAGTGGATCCAGTTTCAAGAAAAATATTTTTGGGAATTCCGAAACGGCTCTTTTAAGTGAACGGATCCGAAGGATCCGGTTCCTTTGTAGGAACCGCAAGTTTCATCTTTTATTTTACAGATCCTACAAAACTGATCAATACATTTGATTAAAATAGTCCCCAACCGACAAACACCGGATTAAAATACATTAATTCACAATCTAATCTGATCCTAAAACTAGCATTAGCAGCTAACTAGCATTAGCAGCTAACTAGCATTAGCTAGCATGTCTCGCTGCACGTGGAGCGAACTCGATCCTGTCGACATGTGTACTTTAGCTGACGGTTCCAGTAACTCCAACACTCTTCATCACATTAAAACACACATTCATCGTCCAGGTGTCCCAGACCGGGTCTGGTGTCCAATCTTTACCGTTTTCAGCGCTCGGCCAGCGGGCCACCAGGCGCGCAGGGAGCCGGCTAACAGCGGCTCCATCTCGGCTCTTAGCCGCTCTCAGCGCTTACAAGCTGGAAAACATACCGATTTTAGTCTCGCTGGGGTCGAATTTGGGAGGCATGTTGCCGTGTTGGTTGAGCTCAGTTCAGCTTGCTTGGTGAGGGTGTCGGATGAACCCGGCTTCGGGACGACCGATTACTGTTGCACCTTCACCGCTACAGGGACAAAGAAAGGCCGAACAGCCGTTGCAGATGAATTTATAGCTCCACCAAATATCGCGAGATCTTCACATACCGTGCTACACCAAATATCGCGAGATCTTCAGATACCGTGCTCCAGCAAATATCGCGAGATCTTCAGATACTGTGCTACACCAAATATCGCGAGATCTTCGGATACTGTGCTACACCAAATATCGCGAGATCGTCAGATACCGTGACGAAGACGACCACGCGCCTCTCAGGTCTTTATATTCACCTTTATTCAGAAAGTACAGAAGAAGATAAGGAACCACAAGTTACTACAACTTAATAAACAACAAATATAAATAAACAGTGTTTATCTAATGCTTAAGCCAAAATGTATAGATTCTATCACCAAAAGGAAAACATGAATTAAAAGCAAAATGTCAAGTTTGTTCTGTTTTACTCTAATTGGGAACTTTGTTACACAACAAGTTTTTGTGAATGGAAATCATCTTACACGTTTTTATGTGTGAAAGGCTTTAACACGTATTCTGTTGTTTTCTGTCCCACTTAAATGATAATCATCCGTAGATAAACTTTATTTGGACAGATAAGCAGCTGGATCAGCGGATGGATGGACAAGCCTGCAGACATGGAGGAATGAATACAAACACTGTGATGCTTAATGGACTGAAATGTGAGCCAGATTCACAGGCAGCAGCAGGAATCCAACCTGCAACCTGTCGGCAGAGTAAGTATTTGGGTGATATTTATTGTTTCTTTTATTCTGTTTGTTTACTAGTCTGTCAGCTGTTTATAATATGATACAATAACATCTATTGTTGGTGGTTTGTGACAAGAATTCAGATTAAAAATAAACCAATAATAAAATAAAGATGAAGTAAAAGTATCAGGTATCTATTATCCGGGTAGCACTGCTTACCAGGCACCAATATTATTGTTCAGCTTTTTATAGAATTAAACAAGCAGACATTATTAGCTGGTTATTAACGGAAGTGATGGGTGATGTAAACAAGAAAAAGGGGTTGAGACAGCTGAGCAGCAGTGCTCAGCAGTTAGAGGGATGGCGGAAGGGTTAGTCATTTTATCATCATTCAAGTCTCAGTTGCTCGTAATTGTTTCTGAATGCTGCATGTCAGCAACAGGTGTGGGAGGGACATTAACGTATTAAACTCTGTTCTGTTTATTTTATTATTCTTCATCGAGAGGATTTCTCTAGAGTTTTTAGCCGTCTCTAAAACTGCCTTCTTTTAGGAAACGTTGTCGTTAGCTTGACCGAATAGATCTGTTGGAGGGGAAAAGTATGTTTTTGTTTTTTTTACAAAGTGTTGCAAAGGCTAGAAGGTAAATCTGTCTAATAAAAAATGAAAACAGCTTATCTGAAGACACTCAAAAGAGTTTGCACCTTTTAGAGAAGGATTTTAGACCCTTGACTTAGTGAAGAACTATCATCTAAATTTCCCGTATGTTTAACTTTTCTCTCTGCTAACCTTCACCCACATTCACCGTTTTGGGTTTATCAGGAAGGATTTAGCTGCAGCTTTATTTCCTCTGCGCTGTGGTAATTTCTGCAGCATCTTGCAGTGTTAGGCCGAGTTTTTTGTTACTTTCATATATCTAAGTGTTACTTGTTGCATGTTTGTGTTGTTGCTCTAATGTTGCACATTAATGTTGAACTTTTTTAACCCAAAATGTTCAAATGTTCTGTAAATTAAACCCAGGCCACTCTTGTAGCTACATGTGTTTCCCTTTAAGATAAAAACCAAATGTGGCAACCTGGACATGAGTTATCATTCTTAATTAGATATTATTCATATTATTACTGCAATGTTATTACTTATGTTTCTGATTATTTTGCCTTTGGAGATAAAGCAATGGCATAATCATGTAACACATACGTGTGTAAAGACATGTCAGGCTGTCAATAGAAATTAAACAACACTTCTACAGCTGCATTAAATTTATTGTAGTTTTGTGAATTATCAACAAGTGATATTGACTGAATCCAATACTGCTTAGGGCCCCATGGAGGCTTGGGCCGGCCCTGCCTGTCGGCTGCTACACGACTGCTCTGCCCGCTGAGCTACAAAATATATATTTGCAAACCCAGACATTCATACGTGGACTGACACACATCTGAGTATTGATATTAATCAGCAGCCTCCAGTCAGAGCTGCAGCCTGAGCACAGACCTCAGCGTGTGACCTCTGAGGTCAACCAGCCAGTCGACAGGTGGCCCCGACTCCCTAGCATGTGTTTATGTAAGGTTGAGTGTCCTGGATGCTGATTGGCTGTCGTTCTGTCCTGCTTCTACCTGTCTGCTGAACATATACTGTGTGTGTGTGTGTGTGTGTGTGTGTGTGTGTGTGTGTGTGTGTGTGTGTGTGTGTGTGTGTGTGTGTGTGTGTGTGTGTGTGTGTGTGTGTGTGTGTGTGTGTGTGTGTGTGTGTGTGTGTGTGTGTGTGTGTGTGTGTGTGTGTGTGTGTGTGTGTGTG
>JAVLVB010000601.1:315978-327254 GCA_032876305.1 Orestias chungarensis
TGAGCCAGTTATTTAGTCCCGTTATGCTAACTTAGAGTCTTGGACCATTTAAGGTCATCTATAACGTAGTATGAGCTAAATATGAACATTGCTTAGTTCTGAAATCCAGAATCTGTCTAAGAACAAAGCCAGTTGTTACTAACTTAAAGCTCCTGCAGTAAGACGCTGGATCAACTTCAGTCCATTTGCTTTACTTGCTTACTAGTTAGACTACGCTTTAAGCTAGTGTTAGCATGGTAACTTTAACGCTTTAAGCTAGTGTTAGCATGCTAACTCTAATGCTTTAAGCTAGTGTTATCATGCTAACTGTAACGCTTTAAGCTAATGTTAGCATGCTAACTGTAACCCTTTAAGCTAGTGTTAGCATGCTAACTCTAATCCTTTAGGCTAGTGTTAGCATGCTAACTCTAATCCTTTCGGCTAGTGTTAGAATGCTAACTCTAATCCTTCAGGCTAGTGTTAGCATGCTAACTCTAATCCTTTAGGCTATTGTTAGCATGCTAACTCTAATCCTTTAAACTAGTGTTAGCATGCTATCTTCAATCCTTTAGGCTAGTGTTAGCATGCTAAATGTAACACTTTAAGCTAGTGTTAGCATGCTAACTCTTATCCTTTAGGCTAGTGTTAGCATGCTAACTCTAATCCTTTAGGCTAGTGTTAGCATGCTAACTCTAATCCTTTAGGCTAGTGTTAGCATGCTAACTCTAATCCTTTAAGCTAGTGTTAGCATGCTAACTCTAATCCTTTAAACTAGTGTTAGCATGCTAACTCTAATCCTTTAGGCTAGTGTTAGCATGCTAACTCTAATCCTTTAGGCTAGTGTCAGCATGCTAAATGTAACACTTTAAGCTAGTGTTAGCCTGCTAACTCTAACACTTTAAGCTAGTGTTAGCATGCTAACTCTAATCATTTAGGCTAGTGTTAGCATGCTAACTCTAATCCTTTAGGCTAGTGTTAGCATGCTAACTCTAATCCTTTAGGCTAGTGTTAGCATGCTAACTCTAATCCTTTAGGCTAGTGTCAGCATGCTAACTCTAATCCTTTAGGCTAGTGTTAGCATGCTAACTCTAATCCTTTAGGCTAGTGTTAGCATGCTAACTCTAACACTTTAAGCTAGTGTTAGCATGCTAACTCTAATCCTTTAGGCTAGTGTTAGCATGCTAAATGTAACACTTTAAGCTAGTGTTAGCATGCTAACTCTTATCCTTTAGGCTAGTGTTAGCATGCTAACTCTAATCCTTTAGGCTAGTGTTAGCATGCTAACTCTAATCCTTTAGGCTAGTGTTAGCATGCTAACTCTAATCCTTTAAGCTAGTGTTAGCATGCTAACTCTAATCCTTTAGGCTAGTGTTAGCATGCTAACTCTAATCCTTTAGGCTAGTGTCAGCATGCTAAATGTAACACTTTAAGCTAGTGTTAGCCTGCTAACTCTAACACTTTAAGCTAGTGTTAGCATGCTAACTCTAATCATTTAGGCTAGTGTTAGCATGCTAACTCTAATCCTTTAGGCTAGTGTTAGCATGCTAACTCTAATCCTTTAGGCTAGTGTTAGCATGCTAACTCTAATCCTTTAGGCTAGTGTCAGCATGCTAAATGTAACACTTTAAGCTAGTGTTAACATGCTAACTCTAACACTTTAAGCTAGTGTTAGCATGCTAACTCTAATCCTTTAAGCTAGTGTTAGCATGCTAACTCTAATCCTTTAGGCTAGTGTTAGTGTCAGTCAGAAGTAAGAAAATAATCAATTGTTTCACATTTTTTAGAAAAATATCTGTAAAATTAGGCAAATTTAAATAATTCTGCGATTTCTGCGCTTAGATGCTATTTATGCTGTGAATATGCATCTTTTTAAGAATCATGCGCACCCCCTGTGCAGGATTCTGATTCTTGATTTTTGTGGGACTTCCTGCTATCGCAGAATCGCGATTTTTCTAAATAAGCCCTGATATCATGACAGAACCACGAGGTATGAAGCGATAACATTTTAAATCCATCCCGCCCGGCCAGACCTCCCAGTTATTTGGACCATAAATCAGTGGACTGACCCCTGAACTGAGCTCAAGCTGACTGGATCTGTAAACAAACAAATGAGCTCACTCCTTGTTGAAGACGCAGGTCTGCTGCAGCGTGTACTGGCTCTTCGTCACGTTCCACACTCGGACCGTCCCGTCGTTGCCACTGGTGGCCAGCAGGCCTTTCTTACAGCACCAGCCGCACGTGATGACCTAAACGAGGAGAAAGGCGTCAGGAGCTGAGCGACCCACCCCTGACGCGGCCCGGTAAACTCAACACCAACCCTGCTCTGATGGGCTTCCAGCTTGATGAGGGAGCACCTGCGCAGATCCCCCGCCATGTCGGCGAAGGTCTGCGGGCGGCTCTGGCTGTTGTCGCGGTCGTGGGCCGCCAGCGTGCGGACCAGCTGCTGGGCCGCCCACTGGCGGTGCTGCGAGGACAGCCGGGACGACAGGCAGCAGGCCGCCAGAGCGTTGGCCAGCTCCAGTGGGCCTACAGCGGAGGGATTATGGGAAGGATGGGCATATAAATGCGCGGTTAGACCTGATCGACACGGAACAGAAGGTGAAGAACACCAGGTGAGTCAGGGGGGTGGAGCAACCATGAGACAACCATGAGAAAACAAAACATGACCCGTGAGAACAGAGAGGAGCAGCAGACCCAGAGCTAGAGAGAAAAAATTATAAGATGGACTCCATGAACGTGTCGCCTGCCGCTCGGACCTACAAACCTCGCTTCTCCAGGTCGGCCTTGTCGTACGCGTGCCGCAGCCTGGCGCCCTTGTCGGCCAGCAGGGCCACCAGAGCCTGTGTCACCACGAAGTTCGGGGAGGTGATGAGCTTGTTTTCCTCGGCGGCGCCGCGCAGGAAGCTGGGCAGGAACTTCCTCTGGACGGGGTCGTCGACCGTGGTCAGGTTCATGCCTGTGGCCGCAGAGATCAGGTTCTGGAACAGAGAGCCGCCGCCATCATTTCCATAGACCACCTATTTTACACACCGTAGTTTTTCTTCCTGTATATGCACGCATTCCCCTCTGGGTACTCCCGAGCAGTCGAGTTAACTTGAGATGTGTCTGCGCTCAACGATGTTAGAAAGACGCACGTATTGGAGCGTTGGAAGATCTCGTTACGCACGTCCAGACCAGAGCATCAAACGCTCTCAACGCTTCAAACACTCGAGTTGGGAGAATGTAACTTTGGCCGCTGGACACTTGAGCGCAGACGAAGCGTTAAAGCTGCAATTTCTGCCTGCTTCCTGTTCTTCCTAATCGTCCTGCATCATGAGACCTCAGGTCATTTTTGTCCACTGTCCTACTGGCTGAAAAAAAATAACATCAGTGTTAAAAACATCAGCTTCTTTCGCCCCATAAACTGTTGGAGATTTTCCCAAAGCAAAGCAATAACTTGCTGAAATCCAAATGCAGCCTTTAGCATAGTGCTAACCTATGCTATGCTAACACGCTAATGCTAAGTTAACATGACGTTGCAGCGCAGACCTGAGCTTGTTGTATAAAGCAGGTAAGAGGGTTGGATCTGAAACTCGGACCGGATCGGTCTGAATACCTGAGTGCAGAGCTGCACCAGCAGCTTGGCGGCGTGCGGGCTGTTGGAGGCCAGGCAGCCCACTGCTGTGCTCAGGTAGGCCAGGCACGAGATTGGCTTACTGGCCTTGGCGGCCCCCCGGGGCCTCTCCGAGAGGGCCGAGCCCAGGGACGGTCCGGCGGAGAGGCCGGCCCGACCCGCCGCCGCGAGGCACATCAGCCTCACCAGAGTCCTGATGTCGGTGAGGCCGAGGGACTCCAGTCCCGCCGCCAGGCTGCAGCTCGACCCGCTGGGGGATGAAGGAGGAAGACGGAGATGAAAGTCTTGCTCTGATTGGTCGCTCTGCCGTCGGCCGGCGCGGCTCACCTGACGGACAACAGGGACAGCGCCCTCATCACCATGGTCCTGGCCAGCAGCACCTGGGCCGCGGCTGTCACCCTCCGGAGCGCCACCACCCGGTCGTGGGGGTTCTGCAGGGCGGTGGCCTGCTCCCCGAGCGTCATCCTCCCCGAGGAGCTCTTATCCACCGACGTCTGACATCCTGGGAAGAAACGGGCGCCTCAGTGGCGGCTGTGGCGTCTGGCACCGCGACATCTGCGCGGCGTTACCTATCTGCAGCAGCGTCTCCTCCATGCTGTTGGTGGCCGTCACCATGGCGACGGAGGCCCCCAGCGGGTCGCTGTCGGGGAACTGGACCGGCTCGGGGACGGCCCTGCGCTCGCTCAGGCCCAGCGGGCCGGACAACAGCTCAAACTCCTCCTCCCCTGTCAGCTTGTTGTCCTCGTCCACGTCCAGCATGTCCCAGTCCTCTGTGGCGGCAACAGACGGTGGCGGTGAGGGAGGCGCCGGCGGTGGCGAACGAAGTCAGAAACCCAGAACTCACCTTCATAGACGCTGTCCTGCTTCCCCAGGAGGTCTGGAGCCTGGCCCTTATACCTGAACGGAGGCAGAGACGACTTTAACAACTAGAAAAATTCGATCAGACCTAAATAAAATCAACGCGTCTGATGAAGAGACTCGCTCTCAGGTTTACTAGCAGTTAACCATCTGAAATATTGATTAGGGTTAGGCCGGCGACTAACGATTATTTTCATAATCGATTAATCTTTCGATCATTAGAATTTCATAAAACATATTGATTGTTCAGCATATTAACAATAATCTCAGCCCTTATTATTCTCTAATATTTAATTTGACATTTATTGTGAATGTTCTGACTTAGTTGGACAATGAATATGAACTGAATTCATTAACAGTATTTAGCGCCTTTATTTTCTTATTAGCTTATTTTACCGCGCTGGTTCTTCCTCTCCTGCTTCAACTCAGACATGTTTTGGTCTCAGATGTTAAAGAAGACTTTCCTACATTTTCCTGCTCCGCCATCTTGCTCAGGGCAAATGTGTTTATGAGCCATGCGCTAGCAAAACAAGGCTAACAATTTGCTGATTTCTTCTTCTACTGCTCCACTGGTAGATCACAGCGTTGGGTAGCTCATTACTGCCACCTATTGGCCGCAGATATAACAGATTGTGTTAAAAGACGCTTACAGTAAAACGGGATTATAAAGCAACTAATCGACGACTAAATTAGCTGTTAACTATTTTAATAATCGATTTTATTGGATTGGTAGTTTCGGCTCTAATTAAACTCCAGATGAGAAACACGGCACTTTAAAATAAAATGTATCACCTAACTGTCCTACCGGGACACGGAGACGAGGACACTAACCTCTCCACAGCTGGGACTCTGGCTTTGCTCTTGGCCGCAAGGTACTTCTCCCTGCAGCCGCCACACAGCAGGTAGTACGGGTTGCCGCTGCCGCACTCGCCTCCGAACCAGCCGTCCACGTAGGAGCCGTTACTACGGTAACCCTGCCGGTTGGCGCTGCGTCCGCACCCCGGGTGGCTCTTCTTCATGTGCTGGTTGAAATTCGCCACGCTGGCCTCGCACAGCTCGCACACCACCACCTCGTCCCGGTCGTCCGACTCGCACACGTGCTGAGGGGGAAGGAGACAGGAGACGTTAGGGCGCTTGGGACGAACGCCGCGTTTGGGAGACAAACGGACTGTTTCATGCAGAGCGGGTCTATGGACGCCAAGCAGCAGCCAATCAGAACTGAGAATCGGCTCCTTCCTGTCATGCTGGTGAAGTCGGCTGTTTTCCTGGCGTTTTTGTGCATGTGTGAGTTTGCAGAGGGGGGAAGCTGATGCAAGTAGAGAGCAGGAAGGCGATGGCAGCTCATTGGCTGGAGCAGAAAGTCACACACACCCATGTTGGCCAGTCCAGTACCTCCGGGATCCACATTCCCAGAATGTCCGTGTCGCTGCCCAGGTCCTGGCCAAACATGGCCTCCATGGTCTCTTCGTCCAGGTCCATCTCCAGCTCCTCGTCAAGGTTGAAGTCGTACAGGCCCGGATCCTGCTGCTGCTGCAGCGGCGGGACGTCTCGCCGAGGCTGGCCGTGGTGGGCCTGGACAGAACGGTACAGTCCGGCTGGGGGACAAGAAGTTCAGCGTGAGCTGCCCGGCCAGACGGATGACTCTGCTCAGGTGGAGGCGGAGTGTGTTTTGTGGTCTCACCAGCGCGAGCCAGGAGCGTGCGAGCCGCCAGGTCGAAGCGGTGCTTCCTGCCGGCGGCAGAGCGTCCTCTGAGGGGGGCGCCGCTGGACGCCGCTGCGCTGTCCTGCTCCAGACCCTCAGGACTGCAAACCAAGGAAATATTTACAGAAGATTTAAACAGAGATCAGTCTTCTCTGCCAAAGCTTCGGTGGAGTCGTACCTCTCGTTGAAGCCGTCTTCCATCTCCGCAGTGTCGGTGCTGGCGACGTCTCCTGGGGAGCACAGGTACGAGCTCCGGTCCAGAGATTTGCCCCCTACGGACGCCGTCGCTCCGGGACAGGGGGAGTCGGAGCCGTCGCGTCTTCCGTGAGGCTCATCGCGCTCGTCCTCCGTGCCGGGATGTTCAATCATCCACATGGCCAACACCGTGATGTTCTGGGCGTCGGCTTCTCCTCGGGCGCCTGAGGTGGCAGACATGAGCGCGCTCAGTTTACCTGCAGGTGAGGTGAACTGAGCTAATTTAAATAAAAAGGACACTAAATGTTCCCCTGATGCCGCCAGTTCGACTCCATGCATCAACTCGTTATACATCTTCGGACTACATTACCTAAATAAGTTCATACAGAAAACTGTTTAATGTTTTAAAATATGCTAAGCTAATAACTTTTAGCTTAGCACTTAAGCGCTGTCGCTAGCTTAGCATAATGAGTTTCACCTCCATAATTTCTCTATTTAAATTCTAAAATGCTTATTTACTTTGCTGTTGCGTTTCAAATCGATTATAAAGTTTTTGGTTATGAACTGTTAAGAACTGTTCAATCAGAAGGCCCTTCATTTTCATGCTCTTATTTTGAAGGGGGCTAAGACTGTTTCTCTACTCACTTATTTAATATATTTAGTGTCTTAAAATATACCAGAATAAAATAAAACTACCAGTATAAAACAAGATCTAAACATAAAAATATATAAAAGTATATATTTTAAGGCATGTATTGAGAGTCCTTTATATAATTACAGGTAAAATGGGGCTTTTGTTGCAATTGTTTGGAGGTGTGAGTATCATATTTACCTTAGACAATAAGAAGTAAACAACAGTTTTGTAATAATTAGATCAAAATTTTCCATTTAAAATAAAAGAGTCGAATGATTTATCTGTGTTTTCACATTTGTATAATTAAAAAGTTCCTCTTATCTTTACAGAATATTACTGATATTTTGTTATTTTTCTACAGTAAACTGATGTCCTGCGTGCTTTCTGAGCAAAGTCCAACTGCTTTAATCAACAGAGTCTCAAAAACTGAAACGATGAGTGAAAGATGAGCTCCAAAGAATCACATCTTGTAGCGTTAGCGCCGTTTAGTCTTCAAAAGATGAAGTTAATGTGTTTGAAGGTTAGTTCTTATCATTAGTTTCCACTAAACAACATGTAGATTTAGCTTTAGCTCTATTTTCACAAATATTAATTACTGAGGCTTTGAAAATGAATAGTAGCACTTCAGGATTTGCTTCTGCAGCATCAATAAAACAGTTTTACAGTTTTAGAATAAGCTTCTAAGAAACATGTCGATTTAGCAATTTAGTTTTAGTGGAATAAATATTAGCGACTTGCGTTGTATATTTAGTATTTTAGCATCAGCAGAAGTAATATTCACAATTAGTACTTTAGCGTTAGCTTATAATGAACATGTTGGTTTAGCGCTTTAGTATTAGTGGAATAAATATTAGTGACAAGTTTGTATTTTTAGCGTTTTAGCAATGCCAGAAGTAATATTCATGCGTAGTACTTTAGCATTAGCTTATAATAAACATGTTGGTTTAGCACTTTAGCATTACCCTCATAAAAAATATTTTAGCGTAAGCGCTTAAGTGTTCGCTAATAATGAACATGTGTGTTTAGCGTTTTAGCATCACAGAAGTAATATTAATGATTATTGCTTTAGCATTAGCTTATAATAAACATGTTGCTTTAGCGCTTTAGCATTATTGGAATAAATAATAGTGACTAGCTTTGTATTTTTTGCATTTTTAGCATCGACAGAAGTAATATTTATGCTTAATACTTCAGCATTAGCTTATAATAAATATTTGGGTTATTATTTTATTTTACTTTTTTTACTTATTTTGTCTATTTTAATAAAAGCTCTTGGGTAAAACTGGACCGTGAGAATACAATTTTGTTCCACCTCATGTACCACATGTGTTGCGAATGACAATAAACTCTCCTTGAATCCTAGTATAAGCTTATAATGAACATGTATGTTTAGTGTTTTAGCATCGCAGAAGTAATATTCACGATTATTGCTTTAGCTTATCATGACAAGCTGGTTTAGTGCATTAGCGTAACTAGCTCTTAGGGGTTAGTCCCCACCACTCATACTTTTATTTGTCGATTGTGCTACTATTTATTTTCTCAGTCTGGATTTTAGTCCCAGCCCCAGATTGATTCTCATTCTCCCTCTTTGGACCCAGTGTTTTCCAGCCGCCTGCTCCATCCCAACCTTCTGTGTTGTGAGGTGTGTCCAGTGACCGACCCGTGGCTTCCAGCGCCTTGGAGATCTGACGCAGAGTGAAGCCCATCTCTAGCAGCGGCACGGCGATGGCCGGCGGCGGGGGAGACGTGGACAGTCTGCTGCTGGGGTCCGACAGAGCTGCAGGAAAACAACATGGTCGTCACTCAGGAGCAGCTTTTTACCCTCCTCTGCGTTTACTGAGCTGCTTCACTCACACGTGCCGGCTCGGTTCTGCGGTCTGGAGGGCTGCGAGTCCGGTGAGGTGAGACTCTGCCTGCGGCAAACCTCGTCTGAAGGAGACGTCGGCAGAGACGACACCGGCGGGGTTTGGGCGCGGCGGGCGGGAACCAGGGTGGTGGTGGGGTAGCTGGAGAACATCTGCCTGTTGGGGCAAAGCAGATTAAGGTCAGCCCGCCGAGGTGACGCCAGCCCTGCGCGATCAGCAGGTGTTCCCACCTGAGGAGGCTGAGCGGCATGACGCCCGGAGACTCGGAAGCAGGGACGGTTTCATTGTCGGTGACGGGCGTGGTGGCCGTGGTGGTGTCCTCCAGGGAGGAGCTCATGAAGGAGGTGGTGCTGGAGGCAGAGGGGCTGGTGGTGATGGGGGTCTGAGCCAGCTGCTCGCCATCAGCGCCCTCCACCTCACCTTCAGGTTCATTTCTCACCCCTGAAATACAAATAAGAGACTTAGCAAATAAAAAGAACAACCATCAAATCAAGATACAAGAAAGTTCCCACTAGAGCTGAAACAACTGATCGATTAAAATTGATTAATAAAATAGTTAACAGCTAATTTAGTCGTCGATTAGTTGCTTTATAATCCCGTTTTACCGTAAGCGTCTATTTTTAACAATCTGTTATATCTGCGGTCACTAGGTGGCAGTAATTAGCTACCTAACGCTGTGATCTACCAGTGGAGCAGCAGAAGAAGAAACCAGCCAATCGTTAGCCTTGTTTTGTTAGCGCATGGCTCATAAACACATTTGCCCTGAGCAAGATGGCGGAGCAGGAAAATGTAGGAAAGTCTTCTTTAAGTGAATCTGAGACCAAAACATGTCTGAGTTGAAGCAGGAGAGGAAGAACCAGCGCGGTAAAATAAGCTAATAAGAAAATAAAGGCGCCATATCCTGTTAATTGTGTTAATTGTCGTGTTAATTGTTAATTGATACTCTGTAACCCTGGCAAAACAATTTCTCCTAATGTGATGTTTCGACTTTCTCATGATTCTTTAGCAGGAATAAAAAAGATCATTTAGAAAATACATTTAACAGAAATGGAAGTATAAGAAACGAGCAAAACTACTGTTTCCATTTAATTATCGATTTCTGTAAACGTGGCGCCGCTGTGTGACGTCTACGTTCTTCTTCTGTCGCTTTTAATTTCTGTGACGATGTTTTCAGTTTTATCTGAATGTAACTGGAAAAAATATTTATGTTAAAGCAGGTTAAAGGTCAAACAACCACAGCCATCAGTCTAAAGAATGAGACTTTGGTCTGGTTCTGTTTAAACTGGTTCTGTTCAAACTGGTTCTGATTAAACTGGTTCGGTTCAAACTGGTTCTGTTTAATGTGGTTCTAATTGAACTGGTTCTGTTCAAACTGGTTCTGTTTAAAGTGGTTCTAATTGAACTGGTTCTGTTTAAACTGGTTCTGATTGAACTGGTTCTGATTAAACTGGTTCTGTTCAAACTGGTTCTGTTCAAACTGGTTCTGTTTAAACTGGTTCTGATTGAACTGGTTCTGTTTAAACTGGTTCTGTTTAAACTGGTTCTGTTTAAACTGGTTCTGATTGAACTGGTTCTGATTGAACTGGTTCTGTTTAAACTGGTTCTGTTTAAACTGGTTCTGATTGAACTGGTTCTGTTTAAACTGGTTCTGATTGAACTGGTTCTGTTTAAACTGGTTCTGTTTAAACTGGTTCTGATTGAACTGGTTCTGATTAAACTGGTTCTGTTTAAACTGGTTCTGATTGAACTGGTTCTGTTTAAACTGGTTCTGTTTAAACTGGTTCTGTTTAAACTGGTTCTGATTGAACTGGTTCTGTTTAAACTGGTTCTGTTTAAACTGGTTCTGTTTAAACTGGTTCTGATTGAACTGGTTCTGTTTAAACTGGTTCTGTTTAAACTGGTTCTGATTGAACTGGTTCTGTTTAAACTGGTTCTGATTGAACTGGTTCTGATTGAACTGGTTCTGTTTAAACTGGTTCTGTTTAAACTGGTTCTGATTGAACTGGTTCTGATTGAACTGGTTCTGATTGAACTGGTTCTAATTAAACTGGTTCTGATTGAACTGGTTCTGTTTAAACTGGTTCTGTTTAAACTGGTTCTGATTGAACTGGTTCTGATTGAACTGGTTCTGATTGAACTGGTTCTAATTAAACTGGTTCTGTTTAAACTGGTTCTGTTTAAACTGGTTCTAATTAAACTGGTTCTGTTTAAACTGGTTCTAATTAAACTGGTTCTGATTGAACTGGTTCTGTTTAAACTGGTTCTGTTTAAACTGGTTCTGTTTAAACTGGTTCTAATTAAACTGGTTCCGTTTAAACTGGTTCTGATTGAACTGGTTCCGTTTAAACTGGTTCTGTTTAAACTGGTTCTGATTGAACTGGTTCTGTTTAAACTGGTTCTGTTTAAACTGGTTCTGTTTAAACTGGTTCT
>JAVLVB010000602.1:0-93753 GCA_032876305.1 Orestias chungarensis
TTCTTTTGTCCTTGTGTGTAGAACAGGAGACAACGAAGTGGAGCCGATGCGAGTCGAATGAGCAGAGACCGAAATATAACGAGATCCTTTAACTTGTTTTACGTAGCGGTGCTAGCGGTTGAACACTTCCGTTAACGTGCCTTTCACAATAAAATTAAGTAACGGCAGCTGACGCTAACTCCCGGTGTTACTCGACGGAAACTTAAACAGTCGTTTAACTTTGCGTCTAACTCGAAGAATTTCTACCAGTTTTACCACACAGAGTACGAAATTTAAATATTGTTAGTCAGTATTCTTTGTAAGGATTTAAAATGTATCAGAGTAGCACGGAGGAGGTCACCGGAAGTGAGGCCTCAGAAATCCGACAAACCCAAGAAAGACGCGGGCTGAAGGAAACTACCGCCTCATCATGTCCTGCTTCTCTTTCGTCTGCTCTGTCTTATCGGAATTCAGATGTTAACACTCCTAGTTCCCAGCTCAGAATGACTCCAGGTGATTTTAAAAAAATACAGCCTGCTAAACCAATCCAGACCTCTTGAGCTTTTCCACCGTTTCTCCAGATTCACAAGTTAGCTTGAGTAGGTTCCATTCACATTATGTTTAATCAAATATTCCTAATATAAAGTATGCACAGTTTTCAAAGCATGATGCAAATTAAAATATGTGTAATCAGCTCTTTTTTATATTACAATATATATGTATTGAAATCCTTGAGACTGAACCATGATTTAAAGTAAATAAAACATGACTTTCTCCTATAACAAATGATATTTGTGCTTGTAATGGGACAAAACCGAGCAGATTTGAATATTTTTTTTACATGTGCAATAAATATTTACGGGCCGTGACACTTAGTTCAGGAAAACTGAAATTAACCAACATAACATGTCTTAGTCTATCTGAGATTTTATTTTTATACAATAATGGTTGAATGGGATTAATCCTAAAATCATCATCTCCTAATGAATAATTCTATTAGAGATGATTTTATTTGTTTGATGATTTTTACATATACTTGATTGATGTTTTTATGATGTGTAGCTCTTTGCACTGCCTCGCTGCTAAAATGTGCTATAAACACAAACGTAAACCTGCTTACTTACTACTTACAAAATGTATTTTGTCTTTGAAATGCCAGTCTTCTAAGGTTGTGCAATATTTGTTTATACTTTTATCGTTATTATGATAGTGCCACAATATATCGTGATCAAATTCTGAGTCCACACACCTCTGCTGTCTTGCTTAAGGCCAGTTGCAGAACGGCGTCAGGATGGAAAGGACAACATCATCGGTCCTCATGTCTTCCTCAGACAGCTCCTCTGTTCGCCGCCCCAGCGGGACGCCAAGATTCAGGAGCGCGCCAAGTTCTGCTGGACCCACAGGTTGGCGCCTTTTACAGTCATTACTGACTGCACTAAACGTCATATTATATAAACCTTTTATTTAAAAAATGCAGCTGATTTATCCACTACAATTGTCACTCTTCATAGGAACCAGTGGCTCATCTGTTTCCACAGTTTCTGGAGCTTCTGTGATAATAGCGGTAGTAGAAGGAAGAGGTTTGGCCAGGGGAGAGATTGGCATGGCCAGTATTGACTTAAAATGTCCAGAACTTGTACTTTCTCAGTTTGCAGACACAGGAACATACGCTAAGGTAATCTTTTCATTTTACTCCTAGGTGAAGATGAACCTTGAAATACACAGAATGTTTCCCTGCTGTTTATGTTTCCCTTGGAAGGTTATAACCAGGATTCACATCTTGATGCCGATGGAAATCCTGATGCCAGACACGGCCAGTGAGAAGGGGAAAGGGACGAAACTCTTCAAGCTCATCACAGAAAATTTTCCGGTATAACTGCAAGGAAAGATCTTTGAATAAAATCTTTAAAAAAATAAATAGATATCTATATGTTATTCCCTAGAAGCACTGTGGTTAAGGCAGCTAAGATAGCTGAAGATATTTAAATGTAATGTTTATGTATGTTATTCTTTTTTCTAGGGTGTAAATCTCACTGCAATCCAAAGAAAGTACTATAACGAGAAGAAAGGAGTGGAATACATTCAGCAGCTGTGTGCGCCAGAATTTAGCACTGTCCTAATGGAGGTTCAAACAAAGTAAGATGCTCAGTCCACAAAGGCAGAGAGATACAGCACTGATCTGAAGACTGCCGACATTGTTGCTTAACAGGAATGTCTTTTAGTTTAGAGTTGTTTTATACTGTAATTGGTAGTATTCAATTGCAACTTCAATTCAATACAATTTATTTCAAATATAGCATCAATTTGCAACACATGTCGTCTCAAGGTATTTTACAAGAAAATAATTTCACTCCATCCATAAATATATAATGAAAAGTTTCCAATCTAAGGGAACCCAGCAGAATGGATCCAGTCATTGACTTGCGGAAATTTGAATTAATCAAAGACTTTCCGGAAGATCCCAGCATTATTCTGGGTGAAAATTTGAACACATTTGAGGATCTGACCCAAGGTCCCATCCTCCAATGAAAGTAAATCAGCGAGTATTTTCACTCAACCCAGAAATCACCCGGAAGGAGGCTGATAATAGATTACAAGACTATGGAAAATCAATGTTGTTTTCAAGTGTCTCGTCTTAAGTTGACTCTAAGCCCAAAAACAGATTGATGGCGTATGCTAATTTAAAATAGATGAAAAAAGCTTTCCTGCATATCTTTAGGATCTTTGAAGTTGACATGTCATGATATTTTTATTGAAAAAAACAAACAAAAACGCACAATTTAAAGCGAAAAATTAATTTGCCATTTAGGGCGATGATGCTTATATGAAAACCTCTGACAGAAGTTGTAAATTCACTGTTGCTTGTCGAGCTTGTTCGCTTACCTGCTGTCGTTCGTACTTTAGATACTACTGTCTAGCGACCACTGCGGCTTTGCTGAAGTACTTGGAGTTTATTCAGAGCTCTTTTTACGCGGCCAAGTCTCTCAAAGTGATCTTCAAAGGGAGCGAACAGACAGCTATGATTGACTCGTCTTCTGCGGCTAACTTGGAGTTGGTGGTCAATAACAGAGACCGAAGGTAATATGGGAAGCCCATCTAAAAAATGTAACTGAGTAACTAAGCACACTTTCAGCCGGTCTTTGCTTTCCTTTGAATAGAAGTGACTTTACTCTGTTTGGAGTCCTCAATCATACGAAGACACCTGGTGGAGCGAGGAGGCTGCGCTCCAATATTCTGGAGCCTCTTCTCGACGTGGACACGATAAACACTCGTCTGGATAGCATACAAGAGCTGCTGCAAAACGAGCAGCTCTTCTTCGGCCTGAAGAACGGTTTAGGAGCCACCCCTTTTTTTCTCCTTGATCATAAATGTTTTTAAATGCACACATAATAATGCATGACGGTATGTATTCTTTCTCTCCTCAGCCATAGGCAATTTCCTCGACATTGACCGGTTGCTCTCTGTTCTCATTCAGATCCCAAAACAGGAAACGGTGAATGCAGGATTATTTTTTTTTACCTGAAAATTGAAGCGATTGCATTCCATATAAGTAGTTGATTTAGTTCATTTGCTGTTTGTGCATTTGTTGTTACTGGTATGTTGCAGGTCCAAGTTGCTGAAGGTAAGATTACGCATGTCATCCAGCTGAAGCACACGCTGGATCTGGTGCCACAGTTAAGGGTTTGTGCCTACTGGATATCCTGAAAAAAAAATCATGCATATAACAATTTTTTTTTAATCCAACTAACCGTTACGTGTATTGAACAGACGGTGTTAACGACTTGCAGCACAGCTCTCCTCAAAGCATACAGTACTACGCTCAAGGACAACAGGTGCAAATGAAATGAGTCAACATTTTTATATTTCCAATGCCAATTTCTTGTACTGACACCTTTAAGTATGTAACAACGCTTCTAATAAATTCATCTTTTATTGCACCTCATGCTGAAATATGCCTAAGCTTCAGTTGCTCGTTGGAGTCATCTTCAGTTCTCTCTTAGCTTCTTAATTTTCTTTATTAAAACATTTACCTTGGATTCAATCTTACCTACCTCACTCCCATGCTTGGGTTCTATTCAGTCACTGATTTTGAGGCTGGTAAACAATGTATGTGTTGATTTGGCCATATGTTTAAGCTCCATAATCTGTTGAAAAACCCACAGAACAATAATTTTAACAGAACAAAAACAAAAAACAGCCACAACAAGATAGTTAACAGTAACCAACAATTTCCCAAACATTCATGCTTTGTTGAACGCCAAGCCCAACTTGCTGATTTTGTTGCTGAAAACCTAAAGCATGGATCCACTTAAAGTCCCAGTAGCAAAATCTTCTTCCTAACAGCCTTTGTGTTGGTAGGAAACATATGGATATATTTACTCAAACTATCCATGAATTTTAATGTTACAGTGTGAGATGATCTTACTTGAGTAAAAGATTTATCTCTGTCCAGGCTTATTGAACGTCTTTAACAGAGATTCTAATATATTTGGCCATAGCTATACAGTTATTGCTTGTAGGTTTACTTTCCTAAACTGGCTTGTGGATATTTGCTTCCATTCAGGTTCGACTTGATCCTAGAACAGATCAAAACGGTGGTGAACTGTGACACTACGTATTTGAAAGGCAGCTTGAACATGCGGACGCAGAAGTGTTACGCAGTGCGGCCCAACATCAACGAGTTCCTGGACATCGCGCGCAGAGTCTACACCGAGATCGTGGACGACATCGCAGGTCCTCATCTCCGCCCTCTCTTTGCGTTGCTTAAATGATGCCTTTGTACGTGACGACTTCGCTGTGTACAGGACTTGTGAATAGGTTGGGAGAGGGATATGGCTTGCCGCTGCGCACAAGCTTCAGCACAACTCGGGGATTTTTTATCCAGATGAAGCTGGATGGAGTGGTCTTACCCGAGGGTAGACTCCCCTCAGAGTTCATCAAGGTAGGATCCTTTTAAATGCCTAAATGGCTCCACAAACAAACAAACAAACTATAATGTATCAGGAGCAATGGAGCTCTACTGGGGAAGCAAAGCTGATTTTATCAGTAAAGCTGACTACTTGCTAACAGAAAACCTTTTATTTCAGGTCACCAAGCACAGAAACAACTTTAGCTTCACCACGGCAGACATGATAAAAATGAATGGACGCTGTGATGAGGCGCTGAGGGAGATCTTTCATATGTCTTATGTGTGAGCAGCTATCTTTTAAATAATCAAACAAATTTCATTGCTAATTTTAACAGCATTGGGTTATTTTAAAACATAAATGTTTGTCTACTAGGACTGTTCATGCTTAAAAAAAAATCAAATTGCCTAGTAAATTAAATATTCGATAAGCATATTTATTCAGCCATTTTTTGCATGAGATCATAATGTGTTAAAGCTGGAATATTGTTAAACATAATTTCTGCTCCGTGGGTTGCCTTAAACGAAATTCTACTGACTTTATCACAGCTTGCAGTCAGAATAGTTTGGTCATAAGAGGCTTTTCTAAAGTCTTGCATTAAAACCCTTTAGAAACATTTGTATCATTATTTGTCCACTAGAGGGTGCTATTCACGAGTCAACATTTAGTTTAATCAGGCATGTTTCAACAGGGTGATCTGCCAGCTGCTGACAACCATCCATGAGCACATCCACTGCCTTTATAAGCTTTCTGATGCTGTTTCAATGCTGGACATGTTGCTCTCGCTGGCCAATGCATGCACAATCTCAGACTACAGTAAGTATAGAACAGATAAGTGATAATGTTTGAAAAAAGTATAAATACCTGTTTTACTTTTGAACATTTTCTCACATAGCAAAAATAAACCTCAGTAAATTTGATTGGGACACTTTATTTTTTTTTTGTGGTTTCACAAGTTTGGCTTTTATGACAGAATGGTAGATGAGACTAAAACTGTGGCAAAACAACTTCACAAGGAGGTCACAGGTGGGTTGCTGGTTCGAACACCCATTCCATCTCAGTCAGGGCCGGACTGGGAGATTTTTTCAGGCCAGTAGTCAGTCATGTAACCAGGACACCCTGGGATTGCCACGCATGGATGTTCCCACACATACATGTTCACACCCACACCTAAATGCATGGGTACAAGCAAAACGCATTTGTGGACGTGCGCACACACACTTATAGAAAATTCAAAATAAAAGCCCAACTATTAGACCTACTGTAATTTCTGAGGTTCTAATATACAGCAACTTTACTGCTGTTAATGCAAAAGTACTAAGATAATAAAGATTTTACACAATTAGTAAGTGTCTAAGTTAGAGCTTTACATAGTCAAATCATGTAAAAAAATCAACTGCCTCAGTGGCACATCATCAGGGAATACTAATGAACCCCAACCTACAGTAAATCCAAGGTTGGAATACACAAATGATCATGTTTGATCTGGGATACATAACAGCAAATCAGCAGCAGACAGAAATATTTAACAACACAATCACTTAATAGAAAAATGCTATAGTGCCAAGAAAGCTATTATTACAGTCGAGAACCATTCATGTCTATGCGTCTGTGTTCATGTGTTGTTGCTCTACTGTAGAAATAGTTTTGTAACTTCTCCCAAATGCTCTACTTCTCCTGAAGCACCAGCAGGACTGGTGTCATCACCGTCACCACCTTCGAATAGAAAAACATATGCTCATAGTTTTTCCATAAACTGTATTTCATACAGTAAGATAATGTAGCCTGTCTCACTGATTTGGCCTTGTATTCATAAACATGATAATGATAAGATTATATCCCATTTGCTGGAAAATAAATAATTAAAAAAGTAAATAATAATAATACAGTGGCGTGTAAATCAGTGATTTTAACATCCCAGTCCTTATCTTAATTTCAAGGCTAAACCTATATAGCTCCATATTTACACTGTAGACTAAATGTGTGCAGCCTCAAGTTCCTTTAGGGGTCTCCGTTTAAACTTTAAAAACCATCTGTTTTAGCCCTGAGTCGCTTCTCCTCACTTCTTGCACGGCTCGCTGATTTGCGCGAGCTGCGGTCAAAAGACACACGCCATGGCCCTTCCTCCACACCTGTGTGGTTGATACCTACGTTTGGGGCGGATCTTAATCGACATAAACCAATTGTCTTTCCCTCCTCACATACTGCGGGCATGGGTGCCTCTATGGCTTGTCCCAGCGGTGGCCTGTCTATCCGATAGTTGCGCTGCGGACAGACTTTTTTTTGTTTTTTGTTCTTTTACAGAGACGCAGGCCAATATTAGGCTGCCGCTGTTATCATAGTCAAAGTGTGGTGGTAGAACTTGCTTTGAGGATGTCTTTCTTGATCAGGACAACAAATTGGTTAAATAAAGGAAATGTTAGCCAGCAAAAGTGATCGATTAGCTGCAGAGTTTCAACTGTGGGACACCAATCCTAGATATAAAGCCAAGGTTACAAGGCACGATTTGATTTTGTTATCACCAGTAGTAACTTCCATAAAGTTTGATCTCTTTTCTACAGGAGAGTGCCTCCATAAGACAGCTATGAACTTGTCTACAACGCTTGAATCTCTGCTGGTCTCAGTTCTTTTTCGTGTGCAGCTCCATCCCCGTCAGCCAAGTGGGTGGCGATTTCTGGCCCTCAGCTGTCTAAATCTGTCTCTCCATTGATGCATGCTGACTGCCTCCCCCCCTTCTGTCCCAGCCAGCTTGTACTCAGATTACCCTTCTTACATAAGCTCTCACTGATGTGCTGCATCTGCAGCCACCGACTTTGGAAAGCATAGCACATTTTCACCCAAAATCGACCGGTTAATAACACAACCAAGTTGTCGTTAATTTGTGACATGCTTGTGCTTCTCTGCTGCGGCTGCCAGTGCGGCCAGAGTTTACAGACACCCTGGCCATCAAACAAGGTCGTCACCCCATTCTGGAGCGAATGGCCCGACAGCAGCCTGTCTCGAACAATAGCTACGTCTCCGAGGGCAGCAACTTTGTCATCATAACAGGACCTAACATGAGTGGCAAATCCACGTACCTCAAACAGGTGGCGCTGTGTCAGATCATGGCCCAGATAGGTCAGCACCTCCTTTTCTAGCCCGGTAAACTGCGCCCAGTGTTTAACTTAATATCACGTCACGACTTTGGTGTTTTATTCTTTAAGGCTCTTTTGTCCCGGCTGAGTACGCCTCCTTCCGGATTGCTGATCAGATTTTCACAAGAATTGGTGTTGATGATGATTTTGAAACTAACTCTTCTACCTTCATGTTGGAAATGAAGGAGGTAGGTGATTTTTTTGTTGTTTTTTACACAAACATTGCTTTCATAGTTTCCTTTAACACAATGTAAAAAAGAAGGATTATTCTCTCATAACACATTTTGTTTGTATTTGTTTTAGATTTCGTACATAATCCACAATGCTAGTGACAGGTCACTGGTTATCATAGATGAACTGGGGCGTGGCACCAGTGCAGAAGAAGGCGTTGGAATATGTCACGCCGTTTGTGAGTTCCTTCTTGGGCTAAAGGTGAATTATTCAATAAGTACAGTTGAGCGATGCCGCTCCTCTCTCATTAGGAACCAGATCATTCAGATTCCTATGGTGTGTCTTAGCTGTTTATCTCCTTTCTAACCGCTTTTGAAGCGCCGCCCCGGTCGACATAAAGCAGAACAACAAACAAAGGCATCCTGCACAATAGGGGTTTAAAGATGTGTTCTCTTTTTCAGGCATTCACTCTGTTTGCCACGCATTTTCTCGAGCTCTGTCAGCTGGAGTCTCTCTACCCTAACGTGGAGAACCAGCACATGGAGGTTCAGCACACACGCAACAGAGACTCCGGCGCAGAGCAGGTGGTGTATACGTATCTGCTGAGTCGAGGATGCTCTGACGAAAGACAATATGGTGATGAGTTGTATTTCTGGAATGGCCGGTTGAACTTTGTCATGAAGATCATCACAGGTTGAGTTTCTGTTCCCCTGTATTAGGTTTGAGAGCAGCTGAGATGACGTGTCTTCCTCCCAGTTTAATCCAAGAGGCAAAGTCAATTGCCTCTAAAGTCAGCCAGCAGCTTCTGGTATTGTCCATAAAGATCAGATATTGAAACGTTTGTTTGTTTTTCTGATAGTGCCTCCCTAATTCAAATTCAAAAATACTTATTTAATACCGAATTGAAACTAAAGGTTTTTGTAACTCCTATTTTTTAAGCTCATTTTAAGAGTTATAGTCGATGCTGATTGCTACAGGCAAGATGGATCTTCTGTAGCCGTCAGTTTTATACTGAATCTATAAGCCCCTGACTAAAGACAATCATTTGTTGTATAAAGGTCTCATGACGAGGATGCTCAGGGTAGTCCATAATTTTCTTCCTATTCTAGTGAATTTTTTTTTGGACCATCATCACCAATAGTTACACTTGTGATGATGGTTTTCCCAAAGCAGGTTCAGCTTTCTTTATGAGCTGTTCGGCATATTTATGTCCTTGGCTCTGATGTTGCTGTTCCAACAGTGGTTGGCACAGGGTTCACAACAGATTTATAGGAGATCTGTAGCATCTTGCTGGAAACGTTGAAGAACTTGAAAACAGGACTCTGACTTCTACTGTAGGCTGTAAATGTAAAGAGTGAAAAGAAATGACGAGAGTACAGTCCCCCTGTAGTGCAAACTTTGGTATGTTTTTCAGGTAGTTGTTGATCCAGGTGATAGATTTCATACATCTCAAGCTTTTTAACTTCTTACTTTAAAGTTACAACCACACATTTATCTGTGGGTATTTTGCTGAGAAATTTTGTAGAACAAGACAAATCTGAAAATGGACATTTTTAAGTCAATGCTTTGAAGAACCATGTTTTTGGTTTAATTACATCTGATAATCTTTCTTGGTTTTGCGCATGTAGAGAATGAAGGTCAGACAGATGTAATTGGGAGCATCTCAAGACATTAATTTCTAGACAGTTATCTCCCGGGATGTTTAGCTTCACTCTCAGCTCTGACCAATGTCCTTATCTTCAGGGCAGAAACGCAGCCACAGCAGGATGCTTCCAACATTTCATATTAGAGATTGTATGTTTTAGGACGGATGTGAAGTTTTAGACGTACATACTTCCTTGTAGAGTCAAATTTGACTTCCTATCTGGGGTAAAGTTCATACAAACGTTCATAACTTTAGGTGACGTCTCAAAGCAGTTGGTTGCATTAGGGATATATCAGGGTAATAGCATGCATCACTTTCGTATTGCTTCAAAACTACAGTTTTTGGTATTTTGTTTGTATTACACCAGAAATCTAGTGTAAAGCGACAAAATTTGTAGTGTGGATTATTCGTTACTGTCACACTCTACGTTTGCCCATAACATATTCACACAATATGCAACCACAGAGGCTAACATTACACCCTCACAAACTGCTAACTTTATTGTGTTGTAGCGTGAAATTATTAACCAGGAATCTTGACTGATATTTTAAGAACTCAACCTTGCATCCGTTTGACTCTTCCAGGCTAAACATCCCACTGATTCAGAAACGCAGAGACAAAGAGCCGTGTACCACCTGGCCACTCGCCTCCAGCAGACTGCCAGAAACTCCAGACTGGACCCAGAAAGCCTGCGAATGTATCTGAAAGGATTGAAGAAGCAGTACGAGGCAGAGCTGCAGGCTGCAGACCCATTGAGTCCTGCTTACACAGAGGAGGAATAAACAACTCTGTCCTTCTTCAGCAAGATAACGGCAGGAAAAGAAATGTGCCTGTTCTCTATTACTGGCCCTACTTTACATATTTAATAACAGGATTTGCTTTATTAATTCTAACTTTAGACAATTTATCCTGTTTTGTCAACACAATACAGCTTTATTACTATGAGGATTTGTCTTAATTTTGTATTTCTGTGAAATTATAGTAAAATAAATGTTTTATGACAACAAATGCTGGCTAATTAAAAAGATTTATCAAAATTAATGTAACACACCTGGAGCAGTTTGTTTGGGCTTTCCCATGACTGTCTTTGTGTTCCAACAGTATTTCATATATATTTTTAAAACACATTTTCTGGAGCTATAGTATTGAAAGTGTAAGTATGAATTCAGCAAAACAGGTCAAACAGAATATCATTACATATTGATTTAGTTCAGTATTGCAATTCAAATGTTAAAATTGCACAAACCATATCAAGTTGTTATAGGAGTTGTGATGACTTCTAAAATAGTCTACAGTTATATATATATATATATATATATATATATATATATATATATATATATATATATATAAAATTATAACCCACATTTTACAATATTATACGGGACCATATATATAATGCTTCTAACGCATCGTCAAGTATTTAGCATATTAATGTTGATAAATATGTACGTATATATATTTTTTACAGTTTTTAGATGAAAAGATACGTTAATACGTTAATATACTTTACTCCAAAACATACGTTAATTCTTGGGCACGTATCCGCATGAGGACTTGAGCGCTTGGTGTACGCCAGATCTCAAAACGAGCGCTCCGCATCCGGCTGCCTGGTACCCCGCCCCCGCATTCCGGAGGCAGCAGAGCCGAGTGTGTGACGGAGAGACCGCAGGAGCCAGCCAGGCTGGAACTGCTCTGGGAGGTCGGGAGCGTGTCCGAGTCGCCGCCGAACAACGTCATTTCGCCACAAGTTACGGAAACAGACAACTGAAGCCTCAGGTAATTATGTGTTTTAGCTGTTTCCTCGGGAGTTTTGTTGGTTTATTTCTAGAGAGAATAGCCGCTTGTCCCAGCCGGAGTTTTTAGCTTCTCACGCAGGCCTGGGAACGGGACGGGCCGCAGCGGAAGGCTCCGGCGCAGGGATTTCCACAGAGGGAGGCTGGAAGACTCCCACCAACAAACGAGGCCTGTCAGGCCATAGGGGAACCAAGCCGTTCCTCCGGTCAGCTCGCTTGTAGTGAGTGACACATATTTCCGGTGTACTCAACTAGACTGACGGGGGCTAGCGCGACCGTTAGTTAGCTTATTAGCTTTAGCTTTCATTCATAGCGTTCAGCTGGAGCCTTCTGTGAGCTTACAAACTGGATTTAGAAAGTGAGGTCGCTCGTAATGGCATGATAGCCACGTCCGGGTCACGGCGGAGGCCCCCAACCATTACTCTTTTAACAGGGAAGTGAGCTCACTAGGATACTGGCTGCCTTCTGATGACTAATTCCACTTGTGGGTTTTAACTCTACTGGAAGATCAGACACAATTTTTTTTAAAGGGTGTAGCTTTATTTTTATTTTTTTGAGCCAGCTGCCATTGCTTGCCCTGCGGTTTAATGTTCAGCATGACCAGGCAAGCACATTTAGTCCACTCCACCTGTGAGGGCGTAAAGGATACCCTCCCAAGTTAAGCTCCTGTAAACTATTTCTGGTATTTACACTGAGTGACATATCTGCTGCCAAACCCATTCAAACCATGACTTGTTAGGCGTCCTGAAGGCAGGAGGACACTTTTAGAAACTCATACTGCACAAAAAAATAAAATTAAAATAAATTTCTCCTCTATTTTGACTGAGAATGTCTTGTTTTGTCCTGTCTATCTGATTCTGATCTACTGATTTGACCAGGAAGAGCAGAAAATGAAAGCGCGGGTGCTGTGAGAGTTTCTGTACATAGTCAAGCACAGATACCAGTTTATGAACAAGATCATTGACAGGAACATAATCAGTTTTATTATCTCTTACAGCTTTTTTCACTGACTCATGTTCGTGTTGCTGTCTCAGTGATTTATAACATGGTCCAGTGTGTAAGTACATATCGGCTGATCTGTGATTCCCATGCAAGGATAACCTTTAGGAAAAACTACTACTGTATCAAAGTATGAATATAAAAACATGATCTAATTTCCTTTTATTTAAAAAGATTAAAAATGGAATATGTCATTAAAGTTATACTAGAGGTTATCAATAACTATTATTCTAATATATAAATATATATTTTTTTATTAGTATATTACTTAATATATGTAATATAGTGTTAATTTGGTCTCTATAGATTGCTTCAGAAAAATTACATTAATGCTCAACTTTTTTTGGTTTGGTGCTTTTGTACATAACATAACCGGATTCATTTTCATTTAGAGATTCATTAAAAAAAAAAAACTCTTCACAGTTGCGTGCTGGCAGAGACATTACCTTTACAGTGTTGTTAGGCCTTGTTTCTGACTTTTGGCAGGATGGTTATCAGGACTCGCCTCGGCATCCTTGCCTTCCAAATCAGGAGGCTCGGTCGGCTAAGTGGGTAGATTCCAGTGAGCCAACAGCCCGACAGGGCTTTGTCCTCGAGGCTCATTTTGATGCTGAAACGAGGCTGGTAGTGCATGAGGGAATGCTTGAAATCTCCGTACCGGGAGAAAGTGTGAGGTGAAAAAGAAAGAAAAACAAGTCTGAAAGTTTTTACACCACGTACTCCACCCATCCTGTGTGTACCAAGACTTTGTGTTGCTCCAGGAAGAACTAATTATGAGACCTACTTTAGAAGAAGTTCAAAAGTGTTTTCTGTAGTAAATGGTTGTTTTAGTTAAATTAACTTTAAAAAGCTGTATTTCCGTTATTTTAGTTTTCTTCGAGCTTGCGAAAGTTTTATTCAAGGTGCTGAATATATAATGTTGCTTTTATGTGCTGCAAATTATCCCAGTCATAATATTTTTGTAAGGAAATGTGAGATCCATTTAGAGGTAACTTGCTTTTTATTAAGAGGAAAGCTGTAAAAATACTTTAATTCCTACTTTATTGTTGGGAAATGACAACCCTAAACTGGCAGGTGAGTCTTAAAAAAAAAAAAGTTTTTAATTGTAAAAGGCATTAAAAACCGGATTGGTGCATCTTTACAGCGACTGAGTCAGCAGTTGAATAAACAGGATGCGTCTGTTTGACTCGAACCGTTGCACAAACCATTTGCAGGTCAGGAACTGGTAAATATTTTAAAACAGTTTTTTCTTTTAAGTGAAAACTGTGCTTTTCTACAGCCAAGCAGTTCCAACACTAAGTTTGCAACAAACCTAATCATACGTCTTATTTCTGTTGTGAAATGTGATCAGAGGTTTTTCGAGCGCTGAGTGAAACACAATAAGCGCTGTTCTCTGTGAGACTAAGCTCGCTCAGGAAGCCCTGCAGTGGAAAGTTATTCTTAAATCTATTATCATGGGTAATCGTCTTAATCCAAATTACTAAAGGCCTGCTCTACGACACCGACTCCTATGCTGAACGTCGGCCACACCTCTCCACTGGATTGTAGAATTTCAGGTCACTTCCCATTAGACTCCCTGTGCTGTTGAGAGCACAACGCTGACACGGGCTCAAGCTTTCTTTTTCGATTTCCCTAATGCTGATGATGCTTTATTTATGTCATCTCACTCTGTAGTTTAACAAGTAATGTGTAAAAGTTTTAAACAATTCAAGATACCTTTTAGTGTGAAATGCTCTTATTCACAGCTTATTCAAAACAGGGTTTCTGGGACTTAGACCCAGAAATTTCACAGAATGGACAAACAATTTTCCAGGTCGTTGTTCCCTTTTTTAATAATCTAGAATATGTGTATCAGAATTTAAAAATTGTTGATTCTTAGTTATGTTTAATTATATTATAATCCCATCGTGATTTTTCTCAAACTCATGAAGAATGTTGTTTTGATTTATTGAAGAAGAAAAAAATTACGGATTCATTAAAAAACAAACAAACAGCATTTAGTGGTTTTGGACCAGTTTTTAAAACCAGAACATTTGGTGAACTCATATTTGTAAGGATATTAAAAGCAGCGACAGATCAAAACCTGCGCTTGGAATAGATTCACTGCAGGTTTTCCATTTAGATTTAAAGTATCTACTAGTTTGGACATTCAAATTTAAATTTAATTAAATTTCTGCAACATGTTTTCATGATTTCAAAAAAATATGTTTACCAAAACCTACAAGTAACTGATGGGGAAAATGCTTGACAATTAAGTCTGGAACTAGGAGAAAAGGTAAAATTAAGGCACAAACGGACAAGGCTGCGGTTTCAGCGTTGCTCAGCCTCTGACTCTTGCATGGAGGTATATTTTTGCCCCTCTCAAATCCAATCCAGTGTAATGTAAGTTAAGAACACCGGGGGCTTGTCCTGACAGACGCTGAGCGGTGGTGAAGCGGCTAAATGAGAAGGTGATCCGTCTTCCTTTTAGCCTAGTTGCCTTTTGCATGTTAACCACTTTGTCTGACTCAAGGTGACATTTTTCATATTTGGCTAACAGTTTTGGTTTCAACATTGTAGTTTTCAGTTCCATCTGTGATGGTATAGTAATGTAAAGACAATAAATTGTCTGGCAGGGGCGGTGTGGTCTAATTGGATCATATCACTAAGATAGCTTAAGGTCAGTTCAAACTCGCTCCCTCTTGGCAAAAACATAGACTTTCCATACAACATTTATATTCGTTGAGAAGATCATTCACCAAGACTTTTAGTGACAGTAAATGCGAAGCAGACTAAAACATTCTAAGTTTAGGGTTTCTGTACAATCTACGTTTGTGCTTTTTATGATGCATTGATCCAATTTGTATTGGATGATGAAGCAAAAATAAGTATTTGGTGCAAACACTTCCACATAATGCAAATACTGTTAAACTTTCACACAAATTTAAAACGATTCATTTGACTCAAGTACATATATTTTCACTTGCACTAATTGTAGGCTAGATCTTTGTTGTGAATTGTTCATTGAACAGAAGGCATTTTGTAGCCATTAAAAAGTTTGTGTCTTAAATGTGCCCTGTTTATTTGATAATTCTTGATGGAGGATTTGGTTTTCTGGTTTTCATCTCAAAGACCCGTGTTTAAACCTTAGTCCATTTGATCTTTTGTGTTTTTATAAAGATGAGATCCTTCTAGAAGCCTGGTCAGTAGTTGTAGTTTATTTTGTTTGTCTTTTCATAACCGGTCTGTGTCAAAGTTTTATCATCCATCTCGAACTGTCACCTCTGATTAAAGGAGACCTTTCAGCGTCGGTCAAAGAATGAACAACATTGCAACATTGTCAGTCATGGTGGTGGCAGCATCATCATAAGGGTCCATTTCACTGCAAGTGATACTCCTAAATTTAAAATGAGCTCCCGTAAAGATGGCTTAGATGTGTAAAACTTAAACGTGGACGTCCAAACTATTCTCAAATGTACTATGCCGTTTCTTATGGGAGTGTTTTAAAAAAAAAAGCCAGAATACCAGAAAATCCTTAATAGTTTTAATGCAAGTGAAATCTAAATAGTTAAAGTTTTTTTCTGTTGTGGGTGGAGTTTTAACTCATAGTTTAAGCTGTAGAGACTTTATTTGTTTCCTTTTTTTTTTCAGAATGGCGATGGATATCTTCGACTCTCAGTACCTTCTCATCCTTGCCCCCTCCCTGGTCATCGCCCTCATGTTCCTCTTCTTCTGGCTCTTCATGAAGGAAACCTCTTATGACGAGGTCCTGGCTCGGCAGAAACGAGACCTCAAGCTGCCACCGACTAAGCCGGACTCCCGCAAGAAGAATGAAAGGAAGAAAAGCAAGAAGAAGGAAGCTGCCGGTGGCGGAAGTGGAGGGGGAGGAGGAGAGTCTGAAGAAGACCTGCGGGAATTTGACTCGTCTGACGGCATCGGCTCTAATGTTGAAGCAGAGGAGGAACCTGAACCAGCGGTTACCCCAGATCCATCACCGCCTGCACCCGTTGAAGTCGCAGCCTCTCCAGAGGCTCCTTCTGGTTTAAGGGAGAGGAAGAAGAAGGAGAAAAAGGGTGCCCGAGCTGCTGCTGCTGCAGCCGCCGCTGCTTCAGCAACTTCTCACCTAGAGGAGACTGAAACGAACAACTCGAAGCCAGCTGGCCTCAAAAATGAGCCGTCTCCGACTGCAAGCAAACAAACGAGCCCTCCTCCTGCACAAGTAGAGATGCAAGTTCAGGTCCAGGCGGTTCAGGCTCCTGTTCAAACTCAGACTCCTCCCCAAACCTCTGGCAAGAAGAGAGAGAGGAAGAAGCAGAAAGGGGAGTCAGGTCAGTTAATAAGTCAAGTTGTTTAAGAGGCCAACAAGCATTTAGTATAAATACACCGATTCACTTCATCACACTAATCACACAAGGGTTTGAAATGTAAAATTACCTATTTGTTGTATTTTAAATGGAAAGGCTACAGTTATAGGTATTTATATATTTTTATAGAATGCATTTTTTTTATTTATCTAGAATCTACTTTTGTACATGATTTGACTGGATTAGGAAAACGGAATTAAAATACAACAAAAATGCTTTTTTTTGTTGCTTTCACATAATATACCTTTTAGCTGTTTTTTAGCTGTATTGCTCCTTAGAGTAACAATATAACAATATCTAATGCTGATGAATTGTCCAAACATAAAAAACAAAGATCTCTGCCTCATTATTTTAAAAAAAGAACATCGTTTTAGAACAGTTTAAGTTCACACGAACATGAACAAAAAATCCACTGAGAATTGTATTAATCATGCCAAGTGGATGGGGGGCAGTGTAACGAAACACCGTAGCATGACTCCTGGCACCTTCTCCTCGATGGGTAAAATCAAACGAGTAAAAACCATGATTAAAATAAAATAATTGGTCATTGTTTTATACAGCTAACCAGCAGTGCACAGGTAAATTTGAAGGATCGGTCCATACAGTTGGAGAAAAAAAACATTACTCAGTCAGTGAAAACCGTCGTTACTCAGGAGGGTTTCAGGCATTTAAAGTAAAACATTACTATATATAGGAATGATATATTAGACCATCTTGAAATAAAAGGATAAATGTAGACCTCAACACAAACCGCCTAAATCCTGTCCCTAAATCCACTCTCCCTTTCGAGCAGATGTCCAGCAGCCCGAACTGAAAGCAGAGCAAGCTACAAGCAAAAAGGAAGCTCATTCTGTGGCCGAAACCAAAGTTCTGGATGGTGTCAACCCGACAGCTGTCACCGGCAAAAAGAAGAGCTCTGCCAAAAAGCAGAAGACGGAGCATGGTAAAAATAGTCAATGACCTCAGTAGCTGAGTCGTTTATCAGTTTTTTAAAGGCTTGTGGGTCATGGTGAGGGATGCATCTCTAATAAATTTTCTTTTTTTCCCCCGAAACTGCAGTAGAGGAAACCCACATCTTGGCCGATACCGCAGCTTCCAACCACCAAGCAGCCCATAATGATGACGTACCGGCAAAAACATCTGGCAAGAAACAGAAGACTGAGGGAGATAAAGGTAAAAAGTTTTCCCTTTTTTGGTGTCTGTGGGTAAGCCACAAAATATAACTGCTAGAGAAAGTGTGCTGATAGAGCTGTAGCCATTCATATTCATAGAATGTGTTGGGGGAAGGAAAAAGTCTGTTAGAGACGTACAAATTCTCTGCTGGAGTTAGTACTTTAAAAGCTGCCATGCTTAGACTTATTCGTGGCAGCAGCCGCCACTGTCTTTAAAAGTGGCATCACTGCAGACGAAGCTCCAATCCGTCTATCGATCTCCCGCTCCATTTTTCCTTTAAACTCCTCCACTTGAGACAGGACCTCCCCCTGACCCGGAGAGAGCACTCTACCCTTTTCTGGCTCAAGACCTTGGCCTCAGACTAGGATGCACTTATTCTCATTCTGGCTGCTTTACACTCGGCTGTGAACCGCTCCAGTGAGAGTTGTAGATCACGAACTGATGAAGCCAACAGGACCACATCATCTGCAAATAGCAGGTATGCAATCCTAAGGTCACCAAAACGGATCCCCTCAACACCTTGGCTACGCCTAGGAATTCTGTCCATGAACGTTATGAACGCAATCGGTGACAAAGGGCAACCTTGGTCGAGTCCAACCCTCTCCGGAAACGAGCCCGGCAATGCAGACCAGACTCTGACACCGGCCCTACAGTGAGCTGACAGGCCTGGCTCACCATACCCCCGGGTACCCTCCACAGGATTCCGTGAGGGACACGGTCGAATGCCTCCCATGCACCCTCCAGAACCCTGCTAAGGGTATAGAGCTAATTTAGGGTTCCACGGCCAGGACGAAAACAACACTGCTCTTCCTGAATCCGAGGTTCAAATATCTGACGGACCCTCCTCTCCAGAACCCTCGAATAGACCTTACCATGGAGGTTTAAGAGTGTGTCACCCTGGTAGTTGGAACACACTATGGTCTATGGTCCCCCTTTTTAAATACAGGGGACCACCACCCCTGTCTGCCAGTCCAGCGGAACTGCCCCCAATCTCCACACGATGTTGCATAGTCACGTTTAGCAGCATAATCCTACCACATCCAGAGCTTTAAGGAACTCTCATCCACCCCCAAGGCCCTTCCTCCCAACCACACCCCTCCAGGTCACACTGTCATTGCCCATGTGAGCGCACCAGGGGGGGCACTGTCAAACACCCCCTCTAACAGCTCCAAAAAGGGTAGGTAATCTGAACTGCTGGTCGTGACATTAGCACAAACAAGAGTCAGAACTACACCCAACCCATTTGGCCTCTCCCACAGGTGGTGAGCCAATTGGAAGCAACTAACTTTTCATGAAAAGCAAACTAGCCTAGCATTGTCTGGTCATCTGGTCTCAGTTAGCTTATATTCCTTGAAGAAAGTGTATGAATGACTGAGCTGACATTCTGTCGGGTCAACAAATTAATCTTTTTTTTAAACTTTTTTTTTAATTAAAAGTTTTCTCTGCCTTATGTAATAAACACATTTTCTGGGAAACTAAAGTTTATGTATTTGTATTTAACACTTAAATTTTACTGCTTTGATTATCTACGATTATTTTGGATCCTCTACGGTTTTTCCTATTATTACTTGAATCATTCAAACTAATCTTGTTGATTTTTGTTAAGATTTCAAGATGGATCTTTTATGGAGTACAATTGAAGAGTTTACAAGTGTTTTTTCTAGCACAGTCAAACACTTCAAACTGCCCTGTTATCTGCATAACATTAACAGACTATATTGCATCAATAAACTGCATCACCAACCTTTTGTGAATTGCCAGGAAACGCAGAAGTGAAACTGAAGGAGCTGCTCTCTGGTCTGTCCAGCCTGGCTCTGTCGGAAGCAGAAGCCGTCAACGTGATAGCCGTCCTCCGAGAAAAGAGCCCCAGTGCCCTGGATGCCTGGACCAAAGTAAGAGATTAATGGGCCCCAAACCACACAGTTGTGACTAACGGCATGTCCATATATATATATATATATATATATATATATATATATATATATATATATATATATATATATATATATAATTTTCAAACTTCCCTTGACTGCTTGTTACTTCTGCTGTTTGACTGTCAGTCCACAGCTAGGCCTGACCTGGCAATTCAAGAAAGAGAGAGGCTCCTCGTTACCTTGCAGGAAGAATCATCGATCGGCAAAGATAAAGTGAAGCAGCTTAGTCAGGTCTCAACATTTAATCTACTTTTTTATTCATTTATCATTAACATATAAAGTTTAAATTGTTTTATTTAGGTTCATTTTTCTGTTGTTTTAATGCTTTAGGAGCTTCAGCTTGAGAAGCAGAAAACTGGCAGAGTGGAGGCCATGATGAGAGACCAGCGAGCAGCCATGGAGAAAGAGCTGGGGAGCATGCAGGCCAAAGCACAGGCCAGCTTCCAGGACCTGCAGAACATGCAGATAAAGGTGAAACTGTTTGGTTACTGGAGAAAAAAAAATGCTTTAAAATTGAGACTGTTGTTAAATGTAAGGAGTTTCGTCGTACTTGTGTAGTTCCAGCAGATGAGGGACCAGATGGACGGCCAGATCACTAGGCTGCAGACAGAGAACGGGATCCTGAGGGATGCAGTCAGCTCCGCCACCACTCAGATGGAGAGCAAGTCAGTGTTACAACACTGGGTCAAATCTCTGCATTCATACTTTGTTACAATTAAAGCAGTGTTTGTATTCTTATTTTTATAGGACACTTTGTCAAACATGCTTCATATGTATTAATATTTCTGTAATAACTTTGTAGTGTTATTGGTTTCAGTCCTCCCTAAAAGTTATTCTCAAACTTAGTACGCATGCGTTCCTTCCTACCTCCATTGTTGACTTAAATACTTAAAATGTTGTATATAATATATAAACACATGCTGGTCCTAAGAAACGGCTGAAATATCACTTTTAAATTAACTTATACACTTGTCCCTTTATGGTTGGTTTAAGGATGGGTTTGGGTTGTGGTCATTCATCCTATTTTTATTTAGTAGTTTAAGTTGAGTTTGAAACTGAAATGGCTTACAAATGTTCCCAGAAGTCAGCTGAACCATTAGGGCTGCAGAGGAAATGAAACCTAAAACCCAGTTTTCACCTTTGACAGTTTCTTTCTCGCATATACCCGCTATGCTGTTTTGAGCATTTTGCTTTGTTTCAAAAGTACAAAATGCATTGAAACAAATGTTTTTGCTTTTAGTACAAATATCTGTTTGACTGGTCAAAATATGGAATTTTACAAATCTAATTATGTTTGGAACTAGAATCTATTAAGTTTGAGTTGATATCCCATCTTCAGAGTTAAATGAAACAAACTAACCTAAACCCTTTGTCCCATTTAAACTGTTCTCCACTTTATCACACTTTCTAACCAGTTTTTCCAGATCTAAGTTTAGAACAGAAAAAGATGCAACGTGTGTTGCTATGGTCCTATGTTGCAACGTTTTGTTTTCGTTTTCTTTTGGTGGCGTAAAACAATTAAAAAGGTTCGTCCAGTATATTGTGAGTATAATGTTTAAAACTAACACTGCCAATAATAAAATTAAAGAGTCCATATTTGTAGTTTTCTTTTGGTTTCTCAGTACGAGTCTTTTAACCCTCAGGAGTCCAGTGTATAATTGGCTGTTTTTGACTACTTTTGATATGATCTTTATATTTCACTTTAAAAAAATGTTTACCTTGCATTCCTTGGTGTAATTTTTTTCTCAGCACAACCTTCCCTTTGTGGATTTACAGTTATCTTTCCATTTTGACATACTATATTAACACAATAGACCTATAATCACATAAAAAAAACATAAATTCGGAGTAGAAAAGTCATATTTTTTACATTGAAAACCACAAATATGTTTAACCAACTATTTTCACAACTTAGACTACAAATAAAAATTTTACATTTCAAAACCAACATACAATCTTTCCCAGAACAAAGTAATATATGACAGGCATTACCTCAGGTGTTCACACAACAAAGTAATTTAACACTACATAAAATGCAGGCAATGCCTCAGACCTTTCTCTGGGTCTCTGAGGTGTATGTTTCAGAATATGGACCTGAACTTGTCTCTGGTCTTCACTTTGTCCGGAAGGGGCACAGACAAAATGTGATTTTGTTTCCAGTGGTCCTGGAGACTGGGCAGCGAGACCAAAAAACTCACACAGATCCTCCTTCTGTATCTCAGTCCACTTGAGTTTTTTTCCCTGATTCTTTGTTTTTTGTAGCATTTTTGTTTGTGTTGCTGCAGGTGGTCTTGACTTTGTCAATTGCAAAAAAAAAACTAAAGAAAAATTATTTTGGACTGTGGGGGGGGGGGGGGGTTCTCTAGCTGGACTCCTGGTATTCTTTGAGACTGAACCCTTCTTACTGCTGGGGCTGTGTCAGCATCCTCCTCTGTTTTCCAGGGCTCAGTTTATGCTTGGCTCTGCTGCTGAGCATACAACGAACAAAAACCCACTATGACAAAAACATTCAGAAAAAAGTATGGTGTAAATATCTTATTAGAACTCTGGTTTTACATGACCTATCAACACAATTTAAAAAGTAATATGTAGTTTGAGGTCCACACTTTCTACACAACTTGAAACAGCGACTCATCGATGCTGCGTTTTGCTGCTACACCATGTTTAGTCGGTAGTTTTGACCCGTCATTGGACTCTAGAGGGTTAAATACCTTACAAATATCACTTTTTCAACAGCTTTTTGAATGTTGTAAAAGGCTTTCTTTGTTTGCACTCTGAAATAAACATGGTGCATGTGATCATAGTTGATGTTCTCGTTTGAGAGTTTCCCAAATTATTTCCCTGATAGCCATTTTCCCGTTGCATTTTTCACAGGAATTTAGCAGAGCTGAACAAGCTGCGCTCGGAGTACGCCAGCCTGATGAAAGAACTGGCAGATAACAACAGCAAGCTGCAGCAGGAGGAGCACCAGAGGAAGTCACTGGAGGTCAGCTACAAGCAGAACGTGTCCCAGCTGGAGGTAGGTTAATCCAGATGTGCGTGTTTTCCTTGTGCTTCAGGGTCGCGTACAATAGCTTCAGTCTAGTCAGTGGGTGTGGCAGAGAGGTTTGGGTCTATAGTAAAAAGTCTAAGTGTGGGTTGTGAGAAACAAAACCTGGGAATGGGTGGGTTTGCTTGTTTAGGAAGCTGGAATGTTTGAAGCTTTGTGCTAAGTATAAAGCTGACTTTTCCTGTAAAATGCTCTGATCAGCCTTTCCTGTTGTCTTGAAACCGACAAGTCTTTGCACATATGAGATATATATACATACATACATACATACATACATACATGCATACATACTCAGTGATAAGCAGAGGTTGTTGATGGTTCCCTGACTCATATCTGGCTTTTGAACATGTTCCACCGAGTAGGACTGGAGCCAGGGCAGTTTCAGAAGCTTGACTGTTTCCGTTTTACTCGTCTGATTTAGACTAACATTAATAAAAACAAATGTTCATGAATAATGGGCAACCACCAAGTCAAAAGCCTTTGATTAACTAATAGTGGCAGAAAGATTGGCACCAGTTAAGGGAATGACTGAGAAGATATAAACTTAGAAGGAAGCATTTGCTCCAAATTTAAAAACTGCATTGAAAAAATGTTTAAAAAGAAACACACTGCAACTGCATTACAAAAGCTTTCCGGCTGAAATGGTTGGAAATATGTTGTATGAGTCAGAGACTGAAAGTGAGAGGCTGGTGGTGTTTTCCTCATGCTAACAGTCCTTGTTTATGTCGGTAGCACAAAATCAACCGGGCAAAACAGGAGCTTACTATTGGCTAACACAGATGCTGAGCTCTCCTATATGTCGCGCTCAATGTTATTCTACAATTGTATATTATTGTGATATAAAGGTGATTTATTCCTCTTGATACCCAGGCCCAGATACAGGATGCAAAGCGACGATGGGAAGAGTTACAAAACTTCCTCCACACTGTCAACACGGATAGAGAGAAACTCCAGGCCTCTAAGCAAGGTCCCTGAAAGTCTGGCAGCACAGAAAACGTAACTATTCTCTCAGTCCTATCAAGCTGAACTAACCCGGTGGTCTAATCTTTTAATAGAGCTGCACAGCCGACTTCTGGCAGCAGAGACGGAGATGAATAACAAAAACAAGGAACTCCAGGCTCTGCACGGCAATCTGTCCGAAGCCATAGTCTCTAAAGAGCAGCTGGAGCGGAGGGTGATGGAGCTAATGGAGATGTCCCAGCGCAGTATGCCGGATGAGACTCTGCAGGCCCAGATTCAGGTAAGACAGTTCAGTATCTTGCCAACTCAGGAAACGAATGAAAATGACACAGAATAACTATGATGCTTCATTTTATTAGGAACTTATGAATGAGAACAAAGCTCTTCAGGTTCAGAACGAGACACAAAAGGTCCAGAATGAGAACCTCCAGGCTCGGATCTCTTCTCAGGTATCGGTTCCCTGTACCTCTGTTTTATATCTCTTTTAAAAGCAGTCTAAGATGAAAACCTACATGTCTGTGCAAGTAGGCTAATGAGATTTCTCCGTTCAACATTTAGGCCACACATGTGTCCCACATTGAGGAGCTACAGAAGCTGTGAGCAAGTCTTTTTTATTTTTGTGTTAAACCAAATTGGTTACTATTGCAATTCAGCGCAGTGATCTTGAGTATTCACATATTTTTTTAATTCTAGACTGGCTGATAAGGAGCTGCAGCGTAAGAGTCTGGAGGATTCTCTAAATGCTGAAAGGAGCAGCGGCGCGAGTAAAGAAACCAACATGCAGGTATGTTTTAAAGAGTCCCTCAGCTTCAGGATCCTGTGCTGACTTGTCATCGGCAAGTCTGTAGGCAATTTATAAATATGTTGTCGAGCTAACGCTCACATACATATTCAAGTCTCTTGAGCTTCCTCACATGACTTTATTTTGCAAGTATAAGATGCACTGTAGTGAAAGGCGTGGTTAGAATTTGTTTTCAGATTTCTTTGCAACAAGATGCTGTCAGAAATTAATTTAATGGGAAATTAAGTTTGCCTATGTATTATCTTATCTCTATAAATACAGGTGGACCTCAGATGCTTATTAATGAATGTACCAGACAGTTTACCCATTACATCATAGAGATGGTTTGTGTGGTTTTAAAAGCAACATCTCAAGTTTTTAATTATGTAAGAAACCCCAGGTTTACAGTATCTGTTAACACAAATATAGCATTTATGAAAGAGAGGCAAGAGGAAACTAGTTGGTGAAACCCAGCTGTGGGTGATCCCTTCGCAGCTTTATAAAAGCTATTATTTTCTTGTCATATAAAAATCAAAATGAAAAGTAAAAAAGGATAAGTACAGAATCTGAACTCATCTTTCCCGTGGTCATGCACGGTGAGGGCAGCAACTAACCATTGGGATGCTTATTCTTTACAGATGAATGGACGAGCGAATGAGTCTGAAGAGGTTCAGGGAATGAGTGTTAAATCATCACCGCTGTTTTGACTTTTTCTTGACTTTTAGGCTTTGCACGATGAGAACATGTCCCTGAAGACAGAGATTCAGAATCTGCAGGCACAGATTGCTAATCAGGTTCGATTCAGCTCTGCTCATTGGGAAACCCCCCATTTTATGCCTTTCATTGACACACCCAATCTTATTGGCTTTGACTCTTTTCCTTTTAGGCAGCCTCCCAGCTGGCCTTGGACCAGATACAGAAGAGGTGGGTGTTGTGGGAGAAAAAAAAAAAACATTTTTGATTCCATTGACCTTTTCTATTAAACAAACCCTTGTTGGTGAAAACCTGCTTCCTCCCCAGTGTTCAAGAGAAGGAGGAGAACATGAAGATGGTTGAGGGACTGTTGGAGAAGGGACTCATACAAGTGGCCAATAAGGAGGCGGAGTTGAAGGTCATTATTTTTAATTGATGAATATTTTACTATCTTTTTTTTTTTTTTTTTTTTTTTTTTTTTTTTTTTTTTTTTTTTTTTTTGACAATCATAACTTCTGGACCTTTCCCCTCCTCCAAAATGTAGACTGTAAGAGAAGAGAATGAGAGGCTGAGACGAGAAATTGTGGACCTTAATAAAAACAAAGCTGAACAGGTATGGTCTGGTTCATTTTTAAACATGATTTAACATTTATTTCTGTGACATATTTACAGTTTTGTTTACAAACCACAGGTTTCATCAGAGGTGAAAGTGGACGAACTTGAAAACAAGTAAGATCCCTCAAGCTAATTCCAGCATTTGCTGGTTGGTTTTTCTCGACCTGGGAAAGCTCCCTTTAGCCACACATTCCTTCCGGGTAATCTGGCTGCTTAATATGTTGACTAAATCTGTATCATGTTTTAATAACAAGTGCAACAACAATCCTAATGATATCTAGCCTACTAATATTTACATTACTACCAGCAAGTCCATATTACCAAGTGTTGGTGAAAAAAAATTTCATTGTTCATCTGAAAATTACATTTGAATCCAAGCTTTAACTTCCTGGTTAAAAAACCTTAGATAATGCGTCAATATTTCCACATAATCCCAGAACTGAACTGCTTTGTCACTGTCTGCATTTGCAATCTGGCCTTTTCCGAAGTCTTTTGAAAGAAATTGGCATTTCAGACTACTGCACAGCACACGTTTTACTCTGAAGAATTGCACTGCTCTACCAGCTTCAGCTTAGCTTTTGTTCTGTTGCCAATATGCACTGTTTGGGCCAGAATATGTTCATCTCTTTCATTTACTCATCTCCTTTGTGAACGTTAGAAGACTTTTTTTTGTTTTATAACAGATGTTCGTGTCACTCATGTTTAGGATCCAAGAGAAAGATGTGAAGCTAAAAGCAATGGAAGAGAGTCTACAAGAAGCGAAAGCCAGCAGCTCCGCCAAAGAGAAGATGGTTGAGGTTTGGGCATTTCCATACATTTTTAATTTACCTTTTTTTTTTTCAGAAGACAACTATCAGTCATGTGGTTTGTTCCTGTTTTATCCCCTTTTATCCCATAGGATTTAGAGCAGCAGTTGTCTGCTATGCGCCTGGAGCTAGAGCAGCTAAAACAAGAGCAAACGCAAAAAGAAACGGCCAGTTCTGGTACCGAGCTTCAAGAACTCCAGGCTAAGTAAGTCAACCTCAGTCTTTAATCATGAATGTCACTTTTCTAATTCCCCTCAATCCATGCGTAATTGGAAATTCTGAACTCTAGGTTAGCAGCAAAGGACCAGGAAATCCAGATGCTACAAGCTGAGCTGGCCGTGAAGTCCAAGGATCTGAGTGAGAAGGTGGAGCAGATGCAGCATCAGGTGTGGAATGGTTTTGTGAAAAAAACTTAAGGCTGGAATCAGAGGATATTTTGTTCTTATCTGTTTTTCTTTTTTTAATACAGCAATCCAGCTCTGCAGCACCGAGCCCTGAGCTTCTCGCAGCGTAAGTAAAGCATTTCTACTCTGCGCATTTCTTTGTTGTTTTTTTTAGCTAAACCGCTTTAAAATGACTAATAACTTTGATTGTCAGGTTGTCTGAGAAGGACAGTAAGGTGTGCAGTCTGCAGGTTGAGTTGGCCGAGCTGAAGGATTCACTGGAGCTTCACAGAAGAAAGAACAACGTAGGTTTCCTTCAGCAGCAAACTAAAACACATACATTATTTTCCCCTTATTTTTTTGTGAATGTTCCCGCAAACCGCTCCCCCTCCACAGGTTGGAACACTGCATATATCCATAGTCCCTTTTCTCCACTGCCGCTAATCTTATCTGGTTTCCTTTTTTCCCCCCATTCTGTTCTGTTAAAATCTCTTTATGATGGTAGCTGACATAGATAGGAACTTTGAAAGTAGGATATCCAACCAAACTGTGGACACATCTGTGTTGTTTATGCTTTGATTTTTACGCTGAGCTTTGCAAAAAAAAGAGCTTCCAGTCGACTCATGTTGTACTCACTGTAGGAAGATGGATGCAATATAGAGGACAAGTTGGTGGAGAGATGGATGCTTCAAAATATAATTATGCGCTGCCTAGTTAGTCTATAACAGGGGTGCCCACACTTTTCAAGCTTGCACGCTAATTAAAAGATGTCTAATCCTAAGGGTTCTACCACACACCCCCCCCACACCCCTAAAAATGCATAACGCCTATTTATTTTATAATCTTATGTTTATCTTATAATCATTGTATTGTATGTTTTGTCCTTTTAGGATGAAGTATATTTTAATTGAATTTAAATTTTATCTATAACACATTTTGTTTGTCTTACATAACTGCATTAACCCTCTGTGGATAAAAGCAGAAGCGGATAAATCTATAAATACACACATATATGTATGTATGTAGATTTCAGGGCCCAAAGCTAACGTATAGTTAGCGTGTGCTTATTTGCTCATCAGTTTGCTGTTCAGTATGGGAATCAAAACACAAATGGAAGGATGGATGCGGTCATCTACTTCCTATAATGCCGTACGATCGACCCGCAATCCTCTAATATTGGGCACCCGTGGTTTATAAATGAAATCGCAATAAAATACGCGAAGGGTTGTGGTTGCTATGCGACAATGATAAAAGGTTCTGTTGGGATTAAGAGAATTGATTTTACTTTAGAAAGCCTTAACATTGTGATTGTAGCTTTTACTCAGAAATGACGCGAGATAAGTTCTAGAGGGAGAGATTGAAACTAGGAAGATAGGGATTTCTCCTGTTGTGTCGTTAGCAGTTGGATTAATTCGAAACCGTTTTGGATCAAGTTGTTTTTTAGGGGGTCACTAAATGCTTTTTTCCCCTGAGGCCAAACTGAAAGTAGTATTTTTCTGGAACTGACTTTGTAAAACAGGAGCTTCGGGAGAAAAACTGGAGTGCAATGGAGGCTCTGTCAGTCACCGAGTCCATGCTTCAAGGAAAACTCAGCAAAGCTGTCAAGGTTCGACACCTCATCTCAGTCCTGCTTCACTCTAGAGCCAATCTGATGCATTCCCCTCCAAAATTTCTGTGTTTTGCCATAATTGACCCAGTATACTTTTTTTTTTTCATCATCATCATCCGTGATAACACTGCATACTCATTTACCTTACTTGTTCTTTTCTTCTTCTTTTCATGACCTGGAGGTTTTGAATTGGCCTTAATCCGACCTGTGGGAGTCATTTTGATTCTCTTGTGTATGTGGTATTATGCAAGAGTCTGACACTTTGCTAAACCAACAGACAGGGAATGAGTGTGCAGTGACTTAGTCATTCACTAGATGTCATTAGATAAACATTTATGTTTTATTTCTGTTTTCTTGTCATTAAGCATTGCATGTTTTCTCCATACTGCCAACTAATCAAAAATAACTCTATAATTCAATTTCTTCTGTGTTATTTTACAATGAATCTTTAAAAGTGCTTATTCCACATGCAGCAGCTATATTTTGTGTCCCCCCCCCCCCAATACTCACAAGGAAATCATCTCTAATCACCATCAGGACAAAATAGTTTAGCTAGATGTTATAACTACGAACATTGCACATATTGTAGCAATTTCTATTTGCAGTAGCTCTTGATTGTGTATAGTTTTGTAATCTTCCTTCCAAAAGCAGGTCTCACACCTCACCCAACCACTATTATGCAGCTGCTGTACAGTAGAAAGCATGTTTTTTTTTGGTCTAAACCCAGTATTTGTTTGGTTGTGGTTGTGTAGTCTCAGATGATTCTTGTTCTATTCAGCTCTGCCGTTTGCAAAGCAAATGTCCTCTGTGCTGCGTTGAGCTGTCAACTGCGCAGATTTGAAGTTTTTCTTTATCCTTTGTGTGGATGGCTTCTTTTATTTGCTGATGCGGTAGCACAAGCATTTATGAGAGACTTTAAATCTGAAGTTACATACATGGTTATGGCCACAAACGTTTAGAGATACAAATTACATTTTCCTTTTTTATTTTTTTTTTTTTTTACAAAGGTTTGTTTTACTATTTCATATTTTTTGCTGTTTTACTGGAGTTTAATAATAAACACTTCACATGTATTGAGGGCTTTTATAAGAATTATATGAAGTTCATGAAAAAATGGTTTTCAAAAGACTTTGAATTAGGATGTTTTTTTTCATCATATAAAAAGCTGCTGGGTACTGTTTTTGGATGACTACATCACACATGACTTATCTCAGGATTCTTCAATATCAGATATGGGACTAATGGGAGCATTGATCTTTTCCGTGCATCCCTTTAGTTTTGGACAATCACTGAACAAGAAAATGAAATTTTTTTTCTCTGCTACAAAATTCATAGAATTCAATTAGTGGTGATGATTAGATTTACAATAATTGATTTCCCTCTAATAACTTCCCAAAGAAACCTAAACTAAATACAGATTGGCTCAATCAACAATATCTGTTGATCTCAAATCGTTTAGCCTGTTAAAAGGTAAACATACAACACACGTTTATTTTGTTCAAACTGTTGTTGACACTGGTTTAGAAAAGTCTGATTGTAGGAAAATAACTTTCTGAATCAGGATGATTCCACTTGTATAACCACTAGATTTTGCAGCCACAATATCTTAATCAAGCCACGTAGTTCTCAACTGTCTTTTTGTCTGTATCTCTGTTTTTTTATTTTTTGCTTTCTAGGAAAGCCAGGCAGCGCTGGCAGGAACCCAGGCTGAGTGTCGAGATGTTATTCACAGACTTCTGCCTCACGTGCCATTGCCCTCTGAACAGGTATCAACACAGCTGGATTTTAGCCTTGAGTCTTACTTTGCTTAAGTTTGTTTTTTTTGTTTGTTTTTTTCCACTTTTTGACTTCAATCTTTTCCACCAACTGTTCATCAGAACCATCAGGAGTGGTTACATAGATTCGAGAAGGCAGTCGCTGAAAGCGTGGTTGGACAACCTAGCATAGATTCGCAGGAGTCGGAGGTAAAGTTAAAAGTAGAAATTGTAGTTTTCCAGCATTCTTTTATGCTCTGGATCAGTACGCTAATCTTAGTCTTCTTTTAGGAGTTGGCTATAAAACTGAAAGAAGCCGAGGAAAGTCAGAGGATTCTACAGAAGGACTGTGAAACGTACAAGAAGGTTTTGGCAGAGACGGTGAGATGTATCTTTGACTTGTAGCTTTGAACTTGCCGTGATCTCTCCTCCCAGCTGACAACTCGTTGTTTCCACAGGAGGGCATCCTGCAGCGCCTGCAAAGCAGTGTTGAGGAGGAGGAGTCTCGTTGGAAAGTTAAGCTGGAACGATCGCAGGAGGATGTGACAGAGGTGTGTATTCAGGGACATAATGGAGATTACATAACAGAGGTGTGTGTTCCCCTTTTAGGCAGGAAGATGTAGCTTCATAGCCAAAGCTGACAGTATGTTAAGCTTCCTTTACTGTAGGTTTTTGTCTTGCATCCATAAATACAAACCTGCATTCTGGAGTTTCAGTCTGTTTATTGTGTTTCAACATATTTTGGAAGAATTAGTGAAAAGTGTGAGCCAAACAAAATTGACCAACATCAGTTCCCCACAAATGATCTTCTGTAAATGGTCTAAAATTCCAACAAACACAATCCTAACACCCCTTTGGAAAGACAGAACAATTAAAGCTGTAAAAGCGGCAAAGAGTGGATATACATCCTTCGGATTAAGAAAAATATGTCACTCAATCTAAGCCAATGTATTGTTTTTGTGTACATATGTTGATAATACAGTTTTTAATTTCTGGTTATAAAATCTAACCTTAATTTAAAGATCAGCTCCAAATCGTTCTGTCCACTTCAAACCTCCACTTAATCTGAGCATTTTAATTTTCTTTTAACAATGTAATTCTGTTGTGCTCTGTAGTTAAGAGGAGAGAAGCAGCACTTGGAGTCAGAGCTGGAGAGGGCAGAGCATGAGAGCGCCACCTATGTGACACAAGTGAGAGAGGTAAACAGAAACTAAACTAAACGTTCCTCCTATTCCGTTCTTATTGTTTTCAGCTCTTGTCTCTTAACATCATCAAAGGCTTTTGTGGCTACAGTATGTCTTAGTCCTCAGTCCTCCAGTTTCCCCTGCTTAGACTGTAGGGGATTTTTTTTATTATCCTGGATCGTCTCCCTCCGCTCCTCGTTAAACAACATGTCAAACTTAATTTCAGCTCAAAGATCTGTTGACTGAATTGCAGACCAGACTTGATGGCTCATACACAGAGGCTTTCAGACAGAATGAGGAGCTGGCCTTGGTAAGCATAGATGATCCTCCAGCTAAAGCTGCTTTAAAGCCTTTCGGGATGGGGTTTCAGTTTCTGCTGCATAACGCGTGATCATCATTCACAACTTCTACAAATGTGTGGTAGACTCGAGCTTACAGACCTTTGCAAAAGCATGCACTTCCTGTCCTATATTACAACATGGGGTTGGGCGTTTATCGTTGTCATGGTAAATTTCTTTTTATGATAACAAATGATAAATGAAGGTTTCAAACTCAAAAGTTATTGGATTGTTTTTTTCCCTCCACATTTTTATACCATTGCAGCATTGATAAGTTAAAGAAATTTGTTTTAGTATTATAAAGACTGATGCAACTGGTGTCTTAAAGAAGCTTGTTTAAAATTGGTGCGATTTTTATTTTATTTTTTGTAAGAGGTGTAAATTTGTTTATCAGTATATGTGACGTTATCATGATAGTACCACAAAAAAATTGTAATATTACCCAATCGTGATTACAACAATAAACTTCCGAGTGTTTTGTAGGAATTTTAAATGCGAAATAAACATGAATACAAGGTTTTAAACATTTGTATTCAACAGCCTTTTCTTAAGACACCTCAATATAATCCAATGTTGCATATTAAAAAAATAAATAATAATACTTGCTTCTATCGCAGTATGAGGGATATCTACAAAGTACTCACTGAATACATGTGAACTAGAGCAACTCAATTACCATTAAAATGCCTTAAAGTTTGTGTTTGAAAAAATATGAAAAGGTTTAAAGAGTATGAAAACTTTAGCAAGACGCTGTAAATCTGTGATGATTCTCCCTCTGTCTGCTTTGACACTAACTTTTCCTTTTCCACATTTGCTCTTTACCGATATCTTATTCACTCTACTAAACATTTCCTCTGCAGATGCAAAAGCTGGGTCACATCACTAATTAACTAAAGCCTCAATCGTTAAACTATACTTTCGTCTGTTGTGTCTCAGTCTATTTTTTTTTTCTTTGCGTAATTTGTCGGCAATTGCTTCAGTTGCGCTAACAGTTGAGTCGACCTTCTGCCTGAACTATATCAGTAGACGTGACCTACTTCCTGTTAAAATTTCACAAACATCCACTGAAATGTTCGCACTGTAATGTTTTGCAAACAAATAACAAACAGATTAACGGAAGTTCTGTTAAGTATCAAACTGCACAACAGTCATTAAATTTCAGTTGAAACAACCCAGGAAATTTAAGATAACAGTGTTCTTGTTTTTGCCAGTGTGTAATGTTAAGGTTACTTAGACTTCATAACCATTATTATAGTTACTTAAACTGGACTTTCTGTATTTTATCACATCATTCTTCTTCTGCAACAAACTAATACCAACGTTTTCCTGTTCTGCGTTTAAACACCAGTTACTAAAACTGTCAAATCTACATTTTAACATAACCAGGGACTTTTAAATTAGATGAAAAAATACCTGTAGTGTGCTTTATTGATTTATTATATTTTATATTTATATATTTATGTTAAGGCAGTTATCACTAACGGCTAAGGAAAGGCCAAAATAAAGTGTTTCATATAAAAAATATCCAGTTTAAAAGTCAAGTCCAGTTTAAAAGTTTAATAATGTTTAAAAAAAAACAGGATTTCCATTTAGTAATATGTTTATAATATGTGCCGCTCCACTCCCATACAAGACGCTTTTGAGGTGTCTTTGATTAAGAAATGGCTAAACACAAGGAATTTAACCATAGTAGTCCATATGCTGAGTCCAACTGTGTTCCTGAAACACAGACTCCAGCTGCAGTCTTGAATTGCCCTCAAACTCCTGAATTAACTTTGTTTTTTCTACCAATTCCTTTCCAGTTCCTCCATCCACTAAACTTCCACTAATATGCTTTGATGTAGCACCCACTTTATAAGTTAGCTTTCTTTTTTTTAGGGTGGACGTTGTGGCATCCGCTCTTTGTAGAAATCTGTCTGACCACAAGCTGTACACCTCAAAACTAACAGATTTTATTTCTTGATATGTTTCACTCTGTGTGTCCAGTTTGTTTTGTATCATACCATTGAAATAATCTTCTCTTTGAGATCATTGTTTATGGAGATTCAGCTGCGGGTATCTTCTGTCCTTGAGGATTTGCGTATAACGTGAGAAATTATGTTTATGTTTGCAGTTGAAAGCCCAGCTGACTGAGACGCTGTCCAAGTTGAACACGGAGGAGAACGAGAGGCAAAGAGTGGCTGGTGATCTGTACAAGGTAGCTAATTTAGTTCAAGATTCTGCTCATACAGGTTAAACCGCAGCTCAGGATGACTGTTTTTATTTCTTTATTTTTGCTCACCCAGGCCCAGGAGTCTCTTGATTTGATACAGGTTGAACTCTCAAAACTAACAGAAAACACTGACGACCTGATAGAGAACAGCAGCCTGACATCACAGCGAGTGAGGGTCTTATAAGGTTTTCAAGTAGGGCAAAATCAAGCGGTACTGAATCTGCTTTAAAGCACGTCATGTGTGTCTGACAGGAGGAGATTGACAAGAAGGAGAAAATGACTGCAGGACTGAATCAAACAGTGAGGGAAATGCAGCAGCTTCTCCATGCCATCAGTGAGCAACTAGCTAAGGGACAACAGGGGGTAAGTTTACAAAACATGACACGGCATCTGTGGCTTTTATGAGATCTTGTAAACATCTAGAAAGATCCTCATTTAAAGAATAATCTGAATGATCACTTATTAACTTCTCTGTTCTGTTAACTTATTTTATATCCTCTGGATTATACAAAACAACACAAGGAAAAGTAAAAAGGAAAATCTGGTTTATCGGTCACTAACAGAATAACATTTATGAGAAACATTGTCTTAATTGTTGATTTTTTACTTGAGAATAATCGAGCAGCATGGAGAGAAAATAGGAAATGTCAAACTTTTGGAGCCGCCAATATAATCTACAAATCTGGTACCTCCACAGATAGAGCTGAACAGACTGCTCTATCCGTCAAATGTGCCGGTTTATTTTCTCCGTCACTCTAAAATGGCAAACAGGTTTCCGATCCCTGTAGCGTCTTCACACTGGATTCAAAATTGCTTGACATACTTGGAAACATCGGAAACAAAGTTTAAACACATGTTCAGGACTTGATAAACTAAAACTGTCTCAGATCTCAGTGAGCCTTCAGTTTTAGAAAGCTAGCCAACCAGAAGCATAATTTGATGTAACTACAACAATTAATAAAAAGGAAAATGACCTAAAATCTCAAACCCGAGTTCTCCAGTTTTAGTGTCTTGGAACTTCCAGGAGTTCTTCACACCACAGGTTGTCAATGCAATGATGATTAGCATCTGATCAGCTGACCTGAAAGAGGAGGGAAGGTGTTCAGGGTTGCAACAACTAGGAGGCCATAGATTGGTCTAATCAACCGTGACAAAATTGACAATAATTGTAAATTAGTTGGATTTTTGCAAACATAAATGTTTTATGGTCATTAGAAACAAGCTTATGATTTTAAGAGGGCTACTATAATATCTGAGCTGGGAGGCAGAATAATGAGCTCCAGCAAGAACAGCTGAAAAGTTCAGGACAGCAAAGCATCTTTTTAAACGGGAGGTCAGAATCAGGAGGCGTTGGTTGCTGCACGTTTCATCTCTTAACGGCATTGTTAAACGCACTGCCTGAATCAGCTTGTGCCTTTCTTTTAGGAGAAAGATCAACAGAAGGTATAACGAGAGGACGAAGGAGCGCCACGCAGACACACCGACTGCAATACAGAGGCAACCTGCGACCTTCAGCCTCGTCACTACCGCACTGCATCTTACAGTCTACTCCTACTCTCCTCCTCCCTCCCAAACCAAACCCTGTCTCCTCCACCCCACCTGTACTGTAGACGGCTGCTGTCTTACTGAGACTAAGCGGCTCGTAGGCGATTCCCGTACAGTCTACACAGAAGCAGGCAGAGTTTCTGTTCTATTCCTAACACTCTTAAGCACGGTACCAAAACTCCAATACTTTCACTCCAGCCACATTCCTCCTTTCCTGCAGCTTCACCAATTGATTATTTTTTCTTTTCTGTTTTTACTCTGAACTTTAAAAATTACCCCTGCATTATTTAAACTGTGTGGCAACCATTCCTCTGTTATAAATCCATCTGTATAATTTCCAGTTAAGTACTTTTGAAAACTAAGGTAGTTTTTTTTTTTTTGTCTCAAAAGGGCAGAGATAACTTTATGGGGTTTTTTCTGGTTATTTTCTTTTAACTTAAAATATATGTGTTGTTTAAATGTACAAGTTAGGACCTGCTGAAATACACTGTTCTGCGGATTTGCTCACTGACCAGAGAAACCATCCCGATTGCTCAATACTTCCTGGGGAAAGAGGGGAGTCAGTACTGCTCTCAGCTTGTGAGATGGGTCACTACGTGACTGTAACCACGGAGACAAATTATTGTCAAGCCTTTAGTGCATCTCCACAGAGAAGGGAGCCTGGGGTACAAAACCAGGCACACTTAAGAGGTTTTTATTCCTACTGCAACCACTTTAGAAATGAGAGTCCCATATCGTGTGTAATCAACACTCACTATATTGTGGCTGAGTCCATTAACACTGAAGATTTTGTTCTTTTTGTAATGGGTGATGTTAATAAAAGGGATGCTTAATCTGTCTTCTTTTCCTGTTGTTTTTATTTTTTACCCTAATGTATAATTTGTATTGACCAAAAGGTGGCAGCACATAATCTTAGCTGAGTATTTTTCATGCTTTTGAGTCACAGGCTGAGAAAAACCTTGAATGTGCACCATACAAATCATCTAAAGTTTTTCTTTAAAGTAAGTTTGATTTGGTAATAAAGATTATTAAACATTTTTGCATACAGATGTTTGATTGTAGGTCAAATTTAGAGATCTAAGACATTCAGAAGATTTGGATCTGATTAGTTTACAGTGATTGTATGTCCATGTTTACTCTCACTTTTGTCATATTTGTGAAGGTGGGGAAACAAATTACTTTAAGATAACTAGCTGAATTTTCTAATAAGAGCTGCTTTGAATCCTATTCCTCTCGGGTCATCATTCAGATCCTAAACAAATTAGATTACTCAGTTGAGGCTCAAAAACGTCACACGTTGCAAAACTATTCTTGAACCTTTTCTTAAAACCCGCTGTGTAATTTTGAAGTTGATTGCTTTGAAAACGCGTTTCTAAGCCCACCTGGTTAACCAAAATAAGTGGTTGTGGCATCATTGCTTGCAAAAACTTACGTCAGGCATGTGAGCTAAATACTAGTGAGTCTGTTTCTAAAGCTGTGCTTCTACGATTTTTTAAATGACGCCTCACTTTTCACACTACACTGTTTTTTCCTTTAGTTATTTTTGAAATTCTGTTTTAGATCACATCTAGTATAATTAAGATCTTAAGAGAATTTGCATTTTCCTTTGCGTTCACAATATTTGCCGAAAAGTGTTGGTTGCTGCGAGAGGAGTTTTCGTCATGATTAGAGCGAGGATCGGACCAAAATGCAGACAGAACAGCAGTAGTCTGGTGGCATATTTTATCAAAAGGCCAAATTTACAGGGACAGGGCGTCATGAAGGAGAATCTGACAAAGCTCTGGTGAATTTCAGGGGTGTAAATGTTGATGGAAATAAAGCACAAGAGGAAAGACTGAGAACAGCAGTGAAAGGGAGAGAGTGGGCAGGCAGAAAGAGAACACAAAGGAGCGTGGGTAACGAGCTAATAGAAAGATAACTAGACAAAAACAATTAGGCCTGAGACATAACCTGCAAACTGGAAAAATAAAGTCAACTGGAAGCAATACTATATGTAATAAAACAAAGAATCATGGATCATAATACACTTGCTGGTGGAACGACCTTACGTGCACTATCAGAGCATCAGATTCTCTTTCCACCTTCAAGAAATCCTTGAAGACCCAGGTCTTCCAAGAGTATCTATTGTCCTGAAAGATCTAAAAGCACTTATTACCCCCCCTGATATTAGTTAGCACTCAGTGTATGGTACTTGGGCCTTCTGTGTTTACCTAAATGCTGTAAATGTCATCATTAATGTTAAATCCTCTCCTAGCATATTGCAGGTAAATTGCGTCGTAGTTCAATGATAAACCCTCTTTTTGGAAGTCGCTTTGGATAAAAGCGTCTGCTAAATGCATAAATCTCTAAATGACTGCCTTGCCGCAACAAGGTGCTGTGTTCGAATCCTAGCCTGGGATTATGCATTTTTTTCCTGTGCAAGCATGGGTCTGCTTTAAATTGCCAGTTTTTGAGATACATGATGATGATCTGCTTCCAACTGAGTCAAGTCAGGCATTACTGCTAGAAACAATGTTTTTGAATTTGTTTATTGACTCCTTGGATGAGTCGTCAAGTAGTTCGGTTGGAATGCAACTACTTGGATTGTTCATTTCTACATGTCTGGATTTTCTCCATTTAAGGATTTAACTGTTGTACACTGCATTCCCAAAGTCTTAGAAATGGCTTTGCAATTCTTTCAGACAGATCGGTGATCGATCTTTCAGCCTACAGTAGTTAATGTTTTCAGACAGATTTTAATGATTTTATTAAAATGATTTTTTATTTTAGCCTACAGATAATCAAGCTGCGGCGTGCCTGGAGAATTAAAAAATATCTGGTTATTTATAGTTAACCCCTGAATTTGTTGGGTTATGTTTGATCATAGAAATAATCTCCAATGTTCGGATATGGAACAGGAAAAAAAAACAATACTATGATTCTCTAAAATCCAATGCGAGGGGGACAAACATTGTTGGAAAACAAAAATAATCTGACACATACGTTTTATTATAATCCGGTAAAGTGCATTCTCCAAAAAAAATAAAAAAAATAAAACGGGATAGACAGATTTGTGTTTTACTGAGATCAGCGATACCAGAACTACATGAGTCAAACTGACACTGACTTGATCTGCATGGAAAACCGTTGCTCTCTAGCATGTTAAAAAGGTCTTTGGACAACAAGACTGTTGTGCAGACCGACTGGGAGAGAGGGTGGGTGGGGGATGTCGAGTCAAGAGCCCAAGCAGCACAAGCAGCACAGTATCAGCACATTCCTTGCATTCTCCCACACTGTCATGCTACAGTCAGCTGAGTGGAGATCTGGCTTTTGCTTTCTGAAAGCATGGAACACAGCGTGCAGCCACTCATTTGAAGTAGAGACCATTTGAATAGGGAAAGTTAAAGCGTTCAGGTGTTGCTAAAGTACGTATCTGTCATGTCTTTACTTGTAAATGTAGGACAGTCATCATAAATCTGTTGAAGATTGAAGTTCATCTTATAGGGTTGTGAGAATTCTCACTCACAACAAACAGTTCAGATGTTAACAGGGACTTTACAAGTCTGTTGTCTTCACTTCTTACAGCTTCTCTATTGTGCAATCCAGCTCTGCATGCTTCTCGCCTGGTAACGACGGACTCCTCCTCCTAAACTTTGATTTACACTCGCGCTGCACCAGTGCAGGTTCAGCAAAAGCAGCCCACTCCCTTCATCTGCTCTCCATCAGCCTGGTATGTGCCGGAGAGCCTTTCATCCCCACCCACCCCCAAATTTCTGTGTTTATGTGAGTCAAACAGAGGTTGAAACAAAACCTGCAGTGCTCTTTCACGAAAGACAATGCCCGGTGATTGAAAGCACTGCCGAAAGAGGCAGCTGTACAAAAGAGCAGTAAACATTCGTTTAACCCACTCCTTTAGGGGGTTCCCGTGAGCCAATTAGTTATAGGCAAAGCTTAACTTTAAGTTCGTGAAGAAGAAGGTAAAAAAAAATCTGCTGGTAATCATCCACACACAAAAAAGTGAAGTAGCAGATACTTTGGTTCTTTTTTCTATACATAAATGTTCAATAGTGCATAAGGGTGGGGATGTAAATACCTTCATGGACCTCAGTGACCCTATTGCAACCTTTTTGTTTTTGCATGAAATGTTGCTGCGCTTTGAAACCGAACACCAGTTCAAATGGGGGGCCATGATTAGCGAGGGGGGGGGGGTAAGGGGGCACCCAAGAGGCCCCAGGCAGCGAGTGAGCACCTTCAGCCAAGGAGGTGCCTGTGAAAACAAGACCGAGGAAGAAACTTGTTGATGAGAGCGCCAAAGAAAGGTGGAGAATCGTCACATTCACCAGAGAGGCGTGAGAACAACTGGACATGATTGGTCCATCTAATGTCAGCGAGTTATGAACGAGTCAATCTCTGAATAATCAGCTAAAAAAGTTTTGAATGTGAATGGGTTATTTTAAACGTGTTATAAAATCACATTAAAAAACCACTTGCACAGGTGTAAACTTTTTTGCTGCTTTGATACGTTCCATGAGTCACTTTGCGAAGCAACATCTGCAACTGCAGATATTTCAGCGTCTGTTTCTGCTTTTTTTTTTGCACGTTTGAAACAGAAAGTTTTTAACAGCTGTCCAGTGCAAAATAACAAAAATCAGTCATACTGGATGGGGATCATCTGTGAAAATAACATTTGAACTCCCGAAACAAATCCCCCTTTAAATTTTGGTCTGGAATTTGGACTAGTCTAACACACAAACTCATTTTGATCTAGAACATTCCATTGTACCTCCAGGCGATGGTTTGTGGTTTTTCCCCTGCTGGGATTTGAACTTTCACCCCAGCCACAAGTCTCTTGCTCTCTCTGTGAGGTTTTCTTCCAGGATTGCCGTACGTTTAATTAACTTCCTTGTCCTTTCTGAAGAAAAGCCTCTTCACAGCATGATGTTGCCTTCACCAAAGGGCTGTGTGTACAGGTTAATGCCCATTTTCTGTCACACATAGGATTTTCTTCCATATAGCCAAAAAAATCCCATCTGGTCAGAACATTCTCTGATTGGGATTTATGTTGGCCTCTCTGTTAATTTATTAAGATTGGAAATTCCTGGTCTGTACAAAGACTACTCACAAATGTTTATTAAAACGTACAGATTTGTGTCTGTGTTGAGACAGATCTTAGACAGGATCAAGGGGTTATGAATACTATTGCAAGGCATTGTGTGGTTGCACAATCAATCTCGTGCCTTAGCAAAACTGCCAGAAATCCCTGATTAAAGAGAGCTTTTAAAGAGCTCAGAGGAATTGCAAACAAAGAGAGGAAATCTGATTTCATCATCTGTTTCTTATCCTAGGAAAAAAGGATTGTGTTTTCCACCTGTACTTGTCCCTCATCATTTTGTCTATATTCATATTAATAAACATGACTAGATTTTAAGGTATTTTTATGAGACTGCATTATTAATCATGTGTTGCATGTCTGAAGTAATGTTAAGACTAAAAATGGGCAAAACAAGTTCTCAAATAAGAAAGTAATAATGCCACTGGGATGAAAAAAGAAGTTTGTGCACATAAAATGAGGAATTTAACTTTGTTTCCACTTTGACTTCAGGTAGGACAATTTTAATAGAAGAAAAATAAATATAATATAATATTTGGTATATATATATATATATATATATATATATATGTATATATGTATATGGAGTTTTTACAAAAGAGAAAGACACTGATTGTGCAGGAACGAGCGACGAATCCATATCTCATGATTACGGTCGCAGTTCTGAAATACAATTTAAAAGTCGTTATCCAGAACAGCTTGAGTATGACTCAGCTGTGCTAATAATATCCTCCTGAGAACCGAACGAAAAAAATGTCTTCCAATTTTTCTTTTTGTTTGATTTCCTCTATATTTAGGCCTAAAAAAACATATTACAATTTTTTATTTATTTATAGCATGTCCACTGTAGAGGATAACAGGACGGTATTCATATAAAAACAGAAAAGAATTCAGAGAATAAGGAAGAAAAAAGGGGCAGACTATATTTTTTGTGATATTCATCCATGAACACAATCAATAAAAAAAAATACATTTACTAAAAAACAAATGCTCTGTCACTTGCAAGGGCAAAATCTAGGTAATAATTCATTATGTATTGTAAAAAGTGTTTATCATTGAACTATAAAACAAAGAACATAAGTAATTTTTTGCTTTCTTTAGATATTTTAGCTGTGATAATCCTGGAAGCAGGTTTTCTTTTTGGTTATGCATAGGAACATCTTGCATTTGGTGCACTTGATGTGTGTCTTGGCGTCACAGCCCATGTTCCTGCATCTTTCTTCATGTTTTAAATCCATAATAATCTTTGGCGCGTGCCTAGTTCCTACTTTGTGCACCGATGGCTCTAGTTGTAGGATCCTTCTTTTAGTAGGTGGCTGATATGCTTCCTCATTGTCGTCATTGCTGTCATCAAGTGAAGGACTATCCAACAGCTCGTCAGCCAGGTGCAATTTTGAAGTACAAGTACTTCAAAGTCTATAAGTCATTTATACTTTCTCATTGTTCTGCAAATAACAGGCATTTTGAGTTTTTTTTTTAGATCAAAGCATTTTAACTCTGGGATAGCCTAGGCAGGCCATGTGTACTGAAAGGCCTAAGAAAACCTTCATTTCTTCGCCAGTGGTATTTAGTGACGCTCCAGTAGGTTGCAGCTGTTTTGGCCGGTAAAAGCAGCCATATCCTCAAAGATCTAGTCCTAAATGTACTGTGAAAGTATTGGACTGGACTCCAGAATTCACAAATGTAAGGATCATCTTGATACACAGGAGGCCGAAGTAGCAAAGGTGTAAAATGTGCAGTCATTAAATACATGAAAAAAGTCCTGCTGTCATCTACAATCTATGTTCAATAAATGGCTGTTATTTCAAAACAGAAATAATGAAACTGCACAAATAGAAATAGTATTATTTACATCTTAATTAAAAGGAATATATGTAATATGTATGGTAAAAATAGCAATAGATAAAGAATATTTGGTTTACATTTCCTCTTTCCATAAAATGTGGTTTTTGGTATGACGGCCATCTTGACAAGTGAAGAAAATAAAGTTCCCAGCATACAAAGCAATCACACTAGACATCAGTGGAAAGCGCAGGATGTCCTCTACAGAATACTATAGGACTTAATGTTGTAACTCCAAATACTTAAGAAATATTAAAGTAATCAAAATGTCAATTATAAAGGACATAAGTTAAAGGGGGTGGGTCTGAGGAGGATATATGAATAGAAACGCGTAATAATGTCACAGGGATGAAAAATTAGTCTTAATCAGTTTTATTTGCAAAGTTTCTGCACAAAAACAAGGAATTTAACTTCAATTCCACTTTGACTTCAGTTTGGACAATTTTAATATATTAGAATAGATGAGAATAGAAATTTGTTAAAGTTACAAAAGACTATCTATCTATCTATCTATCTATCTATCTATCTATCTATCTATCTATCTATCTATCTATCTATCTAACGAAAATTACAATAACAGAATACCTTAAGCATGACTCAGCTGTGCCATGATTATAATGATGTCTAATCAGTGTAGTATCTCATAGTTTAACGTGTAATAGTACATATTATACATGTATTATAAAGTATTATGAAATGACTTCCTAATATGAATTATTATAGTTAAATATCAATTTGCAACATAGTGGCAGAAATGACATTTTGATCTAAAATGTAAGAAAACATCAAAAACACACTGAAAGAAAATAAAACCACGTGGTCCCTTTAAGACGCCCAAGATTGTAGTCTTTGTTTACATAACAGATGATTGCATGTATGGATATCCGGTGGTGAAAACGGAAAACTAAACTCACGTCTGGTTCACTTTAAACCCACAGTATACAAACTAAAACATAAAATCCAAATAGATTAAGTGTTTAATCAGTTCAACCAATCACTCTGAGTGAAGAAATGAGCAAACAGATCAGGTTAAAGTCGCAGTTGCTGATGATGACCTCCCCCCTACCTCCAGCAGGAGGAATGGTTCAGTCCGGCCCCGCTGCTCGCTGTTTGGATCCGCTTTAGAGAAGAACTAAGTTAGAGCTGCGGTCGGTCCAGGAAGTTACACAGCGGTCGGTTTTAGCTGTGAAAAAAGAGAAAAGCTAGATTAATTCAGACCGGGACTCCTAACATGTAGTGATAGGAGTTTTTTATTTTATTTTTTTTAAACCCCTCTCTTGGTTGGGTTTGACCGTGATATCGCGGTGATGTTTTCTTCCAGCCAGGAGGAGAACTGCGCTCCGTCCAAAGACCCGGTGAAGTACGGCGAGCTGGTGGTGCTGGGGTAAAAAACTCTTTATAAAACCATTGAAACTGGCGTTAGAGAGTGAGTGTTGTTAAAGTTACCCGAGATGCTTTAATCTGACTCTGAAACAACAGGAGGGGGTTATTTATTATTTATTCACGGTTAACGGTGGGGTTACTTTAGACATTTACGAGCTCACGTTACTACCTAAAGCACACACGTACGCAGTTAGACCTGCCTCCCTGTTTTTGTTTCTGTTTATGCTGTTGATGATTTCTCGCTCCAGTCTGTTATCTTTAAAAAAAAAGATAATAATTACCAGACACTTTCAGGACAGTGTTAGAAGCTCCTCCCAGCCTTCATGTTGGGTTCACGGACCTTCAGGAATTCGGAAGTCCCCTCCACCCCCCCAACTCAAGGCTGCTTCCTTTTCTGCACAGCTTTTGTCCCAACATGCACCATTGTCTGTTCCTGCTGTAAGGATTAATAATTACTCCCCTGCAGCAGAGTTAGGTTCAACTCCAGCCTCATAAACACAGTCACTTAGGTTAGGAGCAGCCTTGGATGAAGCAAGTGAAAACTTTTTTTAATTTTTTTTATCTTTATTGTGAAAGACATTGTGCAAGTCAAGAGGACAGGAAGTTACTGTGCATAAATCATCAATAACAAGACACAAGTCATCTTATTTCTTAAAAACAAGGTCAGAGGGTATTCTAGAGTTTTCTTTGCATGCTTTAGTCTAAAATGCATGTCCAGAGTTTAGCTTTAGATCCTAGCTGCTCGACAACCAACCTAGGGTTCCTGTACATTGCTGAGTGTGCCTCAGTGAAAGCCTGCATAAATAGTAGTGCTCTGTCAGCACATTCCACTTCAGGGGTATCCCCATCCAATATTGATATTGGTCCGATGTTCGATTATATCTGCCGCACCGCCTTTGTAAAACGTTTCATTTATTCTATTTTAATTTTATTGTAGAACATTCTTTCTTTGAAGAAAGTTTACTATTTATGTAACCCATAGATTAATAAATAGATTAGTTTATCCTTATGTTGTTGTTAACTATTCTTTTTTAGGTAATATCATCTAATTAAGACTTTTCTAACATTCCAGACCACAAAGGTAGTGGAAGTCTCTATAATTAAAACCTATATCGTTATCGAGCAATACTAAAGACTGAAATATCGGTATCGGATCTTAAGTGAAAAAGTTTTACCGTGACACCCCTATGTGTGTTTACCTCCATTCACAGTAACATTGTGTGTTAGTTGGTTATTTTGCCTTCTATTTGTACTCGGAAGTTTCAACTTCCAAATTTGAAAAATCTACTGAAAGTCGTAGTTTAGCTAAGTCAACATTTAGCTAAGTAAAGCTAACTTTTATTTAAGGAAACGTGTCTATTGCCGACTTTAGGATCCAATATGGCCGCTCCTTGCATCGGCAATCGTAAGCTGTGGTGGAACAACAGAATTCTCCAGAAACCCATTGTGTCCTTTTTCCTCATCAGATTCACTTTGCAGTAGAGCTCCATATTTGTTTGTGTGAGCAAACCTGGGTGCCGCCATGTTTGAATCACAACTAGTTTTTTACTTTATCTACTCAAACGCCGTTATATTCAGACATCATGATCGGAAGAGCCACAACTTGGCTTTCACTTTCACTACTCTTTGTTTTCATTACATTGCTAATATTTTGCAGTTTTATGTTTCGCTGAGCCCAGATATTTACACACACTACAGTAATTTTCTTTTATTGCTGTCTAAAATGAAAGGATCAACTGAATAATTTGTTTGCTAAATGCCAGGCTGATAAGACAGACGATAGTTGATTGCTTTAAACAAACTCAGACATTTACATACAATAGGGTTGCTTACCGTCTGATTTTTGTTCATGTAAACTTCTGATTCTAATTTACAACATTTGAAATAAATGGGAGCAAAATTGTGGATGTATTTTAAAGCAGTAAAAACACTACCGTCTTGAAAAATCAAACAATGAAATATTGTAATCCGGGAACAATTTTCTAGATAAAGGCACTACATTCGTCCAAATCCTACCTTCCAGGTATGAGATTAGCATTTTAAAGTATGTATTTACCAGCCAGGGGGTGGAAGCACCATGGTTTGTGGGTTTTTCGGCTGCAGGAAGAACTGGTACATGTGAGAAACGAGACGACTTCTTGGGAAACACTTCACTTCATCAGAAACAATTCTTCAAATGCACAATGAGAATACGCTTACCAATAAAGCAGTCACAAATTGTCTTCAGGACAAACAAAGTCAATGTTTCTGGCTCAGCTTGGGCAGTTCAGTTTGGGGAGTTGGACAAAATTACAGCAAACTATTGTGACAAAGTTATGAAATCTTTTTAAAGTTTAAATGCAACTTCACAAAATACTAAGAGAATGTATGAAAAATTTGAAGGAAAAACCCCCCACTATATTCTCTTCACGGAAAGTCCAAAAGTGACCATTTCTGTTTTGATAAATAGTTATAAAGCAATAGCATCATTTCACAAAGCTTTCAATTCAATTTAAAGGAGTCAGGCATTTTTACTACTCGGCTCCAATAAGAGTTAATAATGTGGAATAATGTTTAAAAAACAACAAAATCAGTTCTGGTAATAATTTTTTCATCCCAGCAACAGTATGGAGGAAGTTGTGTGTGTAACCTCAAAGAATCAGTTTCCTTAGCAACTCGAAAATCTCTCTAGTGCTGGCGATGCAAAAAGGTCTGTTTTTGTTGCGTAAATATCGACACGTCGATGTTGGCGGCCCTCTTACTTTAGTGTACCGAAAGCTTGTCGACCACCTCGTCTATCCTAGTGCGTGTTCTTTATATATGCGTATTCTATCGAACACTGTTGTATTAAAATCTTAATTTGAAAACCACTCTCTATGTAAGTTGTTCACAACAAGCAGAACTTGTCGGGAAACGGGAAGTTTGGCTGTTTTATTTTCCATATAAAAACTTAAATCACCTAAAGCGGCGAAGTAGGAATCCCTGAGACGTCTTGCAAGAGAATAGTTGCTTAATCATTAACTTTAATAGATTATCTCATTATTAGTTGTGCCTTGCCTTAGTTCTATGGAATCCTGCAAGCATCAATCCAGATTGGTGAAAGGTTTGTTTCAATACAGTTGTTTAGAAAAAAACAGTAAAAATGTCATTGGGAGCAATCAACCTGACACAACTCCAGAGCTCTGCAATCTTTGGTGATTAGACTTTGGTCAGGTTTTTTTTCCACTTGCCTGAAAGTTTTACATGAATTATTAACTGTTATATTAGCTTATGCTGGTGTGATGTCCCGTTTACGGCACTTGAAGTAAATTGCACCAAAGTTATAGTCGCTGTGGGGAGTAGAGTGGGTGGCTTTGTCCTTCCCCCTGCAGCTGTCCATTCAGCAGCCATCCTGCTTATTGTAAAGGACAAAAAGCAGCGCTGACTGGTTATCGCCCTGGGCCGAGCGTGTTGGCGGGTTCGACGCCGGGGACTTTTGTTCTCCCCCACAACGTCAAGACACATACGCGAATCAGATGTGACGGGTACATAATCGCGCCGTGTCATCACATCCCCATTGATAAAGGTGATGGTAGACAAGATTGCTGTCAGGCTGGAACAAAGCCTGTTTGAGCCGCAGTTTCCCCCGGCGGCTCGTTGTCACGGGCGCGGCGGCTCTCATTACTCGCATGGCTTCCCGCCATCTCCGCCGCTCCCCTGCCTCGGTGGGATTGGCTCGACACTGGTCAGGGAACGGAGGGAGTGGGGGGGAGCTGGGGACGGATGGGTGTCTTGGAAATGAAAGGGCGGATTGATCTTCGCTTTTCCTCAGCTTCCTCTGTTCATTGTGGCTCGGAGACTGGGCCCATTGAGGGGACGCTCCACGTTTTTTTTTTGCCATGAAGAAGTGCTCAGTAAAGGAAGCAAGCTGCACGTTGTTACGGACTTCCACTGATTGTTGACACTTAATGCTTTCTGCAGAAACGTGCTTCAGGAAAGGAAGCTGCTTTTTAAAAGTTTGTGTTTGGTTTTGTTGCATCTTCTCCCACCCGTGAAACCCAGCCTCTACTACCTCCTTAAGAAAACGATTAGAAAATGGCGACTTATTTGATCAAGTGAAGAATTTTAAAACCAGGCAGACCCAATGTTAAAAAGTAAGTGCTACTAAGCCCTTATAACTAGCTGTGCTATTAAGTGCTTGGTCTTTTATTTTGACCCATAAGGAGGGGTCAATATTAGAGGGGTTTCAAGCATATACGCCTGTCTACCTTAGGTTGATTTAGGTCAATGCTTGTACTAGAAAAGTCCAAGACTGATTTCTTTGTGGCCTGCTTAGAAGCAAACTTGTTGCCGTTATCAGGACCATTGCTCTGCCACATAATAAGTATGTTAGCTTACAGAGACAAAATTATACTTGTATAACTGAGGAAAAATAAGGGAAAAGCTGCACCAGATCATGAGAATACTACTAGTATGATTTATTATTTGTATAATGCTATGTTTTTGACTAAAGACTAAGGTAAATTTCTCCTTCTCTTGTTAATTCACAAAATATTTTCCCAAAATTCTTTGGGATAAGAAAAAAATTCACAAATTTGATCAAAAAGTGATAAATACAAAAACATTGAGAAATAAGGAATGATCCCACGTATCTGTTAGCTTCAAAAATGATTTACCCTAAACAGTAGAGTTAAAGTCTATTAATGTAAAGCAATATTTAAATTGATGTGAAGAAGTTCTGCAAACTTTTGAGGATTTTTGGTTTTGATAAGCTCCCCCCACCTAAAGATTAAAGGTATAGGATAGGATCTTTTCAATAGAAAATTTTCAATGGAAAATCCCATAGAAAAGGACCAGTGGTGAAAAATCACTGGCTGTCAATGCGGAAGTAAAATTTACGTGATGAGGTTTATCACTAATGTCCCACCCCACCCGACCCGTACAATGCGCGCTAATGTTTGAATTCACGCATGCGCAGATTGTTGTTTAGGAAGTAAAACGGGATGGACAAGACGCATCATTCACCATTGAAGAGAGGTTCTCCCCGTACAGCAGCGAAAATGGAAGCTCCCAAGAGAAAAAACGTGTTCGAAGTCGCTGAGAAAAAAGACGTGCGCGCTCCCGATATCAGGGGGCGTTACTGGAGATGAGGTGGCGCATGCGCAGTGTTGCGAAAATGAGAATGAGCTGAAGATCCTCTCCTATACCTTTAAGGAGAAAGCACAACTCAAATGATTTTGACTCAAAAATGTATCTTGAATGGAATCGTGGCCTCCAAAATCTAAATTGGATTGAATCCTGACACGGTGAAAGATTTGTACTTGTAAATGTGAGATGACCTTGAGTTCTTTGTAGCCAGCAGGGGCTGTGGTGCCAATGTGTTGCGATTAAATCTTAATCGCAACATTAGTGTAAGGGAATATTTAGAGTCTAGATAATGTTTACCAAAATATTACAAGATTTCTGAATCAGCTTTTTTTTATGCTGATGGAACGTTTAGCCACTAGGAAAGAGTCTTACGGCAGTGAAAGTTCAAATGGGAGGAAAAGTGACCTTACCACAAATGCTAAAGGCCACATAGAGTAGAAAGCACCTGTTACAAATGAATAAAACAGACACACCTGATACCATAATCACCACAATATTCATCCCAGCCAACAACATTTTCCAGACTGTTCCTTGTCTGTTCTTGACTTTCTTTAGATCAGGGCTTGGTGTGTTTCTAGATGTGCCTACTTCATGTTGTCAGATGGGTTCCGTTTAAGTCATGTTTTGGTTCTACAACTGTGGGAACAATCAGGCATTGGTGTGGCTAACCAACCCAATCTCATCTGTCCTCCCAAAAAAATAAGGTTAATCACAGTTAATTCATGATTAAACAAGGGAGGCGATTACTTTATCAAAATTGTGTCTGCTTGGGTTTGGCTTGTGGGGCAAAAAACAAAAACACAAGAAGCCTGTAAGGGGGCAAACGCTTTTTTACAGCACAGCATGTCTCCGTTCTGTTACCGATACAGTTTGACATTAACACAAGAGGTAGGAGGTGCTGTTGGCTCCTCACCGCAGCCCTGGAGGATATGCGATACGCCACAGTCTGCTAATCCCTGCTGCTAAATATTGGAAGGTAAATCCGGTGTCTGCCTGGCACAGGTCAAAAGGAAACGCAATCACAATTAGCTGGTAGCGGCGCTTTACCTAGCCTGTCCTTGCTAATGTGACGGTGGTGGCTCCTGGTTGACATGATATTGTTCCACAATATGATGATTAATTAATTTAAAGCTTGCAAAGCTTTTTAGTTGTTGTTGCAGACTTAGAGGTTGTGTTCTCGGTTATAATGCATCACGGTGAAAATGCTAAGCTTCATGTCATCTAAATACGTGCTTAGTAAGAGACGTTCAGGTACAAGGAGCCAGCCAGCGCCGAGCGTGCGTCTGAACAATGTTATCCTTGTTGGCCTTTATTTGTCTGGGAGTTCCTACGGTTGATCTAGGATATTTGTGTAGCTGCCCTCATCCATCGTGGGGTTCTTTAGCACACAGTGCGGTGAGTGTGTTAGCTTCAAATGTATATTTAATTGCAGAAATGAAAATTGTTTGTCAAATTTGAAACTTCAGGAGAGACCAAAGGTTTATTTCTTTCCAGTAGAGCTTAAAAAAAATATCTAAAAATGTCTGCTGTGCTGTTTCTGTAGTTTTAAGGATTTGTCAGTGGGCTGTAACAAATTGCTTCTCCTCCCCAACAGGTTTCTGCATGAAAGATGCTTTAGACCAGGGTCACCTATGTCAACTTAAAGCCCCACATTGTTTGCATCCGACTCTTTTCGCTCTGATCTAACTCATTTCCTGCCTTTCTTACCCTTAGAAAGATGGGTAATGCCCCTTTTTTAGTTTTTTTACAACCAGAAATATTTACAAATAGCTGTGTTTCAATCGTGAGCTAGAAAAACAAAGGGAGTCTAGAAGCTGACCTGCAGTGCACAGCAATGATTGTTGTGCAGCTCTATAAGCAACAGAACTGTAAAAATGTATTCTGCGCAAGATGTTGTTTAAAACTCACGTTACCTGTTTCTTATACCATTGTCTTTCTAAGATCTATCAAAATAAAGCCCCAGAATCTATAGATCTATAGTTTGTTGTTAATTACATTATTGTCATAAAGTTAGTTAGTTAACATCAGGGTGATGGGAGATCGGGCGACGCAGAGCATTCCACGATTCTCTGATTTTGGCAAACTTTGGAAACAATCAGAAATTCTTTACAAAAAAAACTTAAAAGTCATCATTTGATTGCTGTTAGCAATTTCTATGTGAATGCTGTGAAATTGGGAGGTTCAAATTTATATTACATGTGCAAAAGCAATTATTAAACGTCGCCCAGTCTCTTAACGTCTACTCTTTCAGATGCAAGATGGTTCGAGGTGTGAAGGAAATCGAGGGGAAGAGCAATAAAATTGCATCAGTTGTAGAGTTTCCACACAATCCGCCTTCATGGCTCTCCGTGGGTGGCTTGTCTTATAGGCCAGCTTTGTGGACCGCGCTGAGTGGGACCATGTGTTTCCCTGCCTGGCCAGCCGCTTGGAGACAGGTGGACTAGCTTAGGAGGGAGGCGAGGAAGGTTCTGTTGTCATTATGTCGTAACAAAGACGAGAGGCGAACGACCACGCTGTCGCTGGTTGAACCTTTTTCCCCCACAGAGGAGCTACTTATGCAAAGTAGGGCCGTCGGATGTAAATATTCCCGCTAGACGGTGCGACCGTTTCCGCAGGCCGCGGTTACATGTGCGGGGGTGAGCAGAAGGTCTGCGTGTTGGATGGGAGTAAAGCATGGGGTGGCCCAGCTGTAGGAACCAGCTGGTGGACAGAGAGTGGTCCGGTCCCACCGGAAGTAGCTCCTCCATCCACGAGGAGGAACTCTGGCGTGGAGCTTCGCACCGGACAGAATGGGCAAAGCTGGATTCGGGTATGGACGGGATCAGGAAGCACGCAGCACAGATTTCAGTGCACCACCTCCACCCCCATCTCCCTCAAGGCTCTCAAATGAAGATGTTGTAGCTTTTTCAGTAATTCTATAATATTTTGTTCCCTTTGCCACCCAGGCTGTACATTTTGGGATTTCTTCTTGCTTGTAGCTGCGGTTTACACATAATCACCAGCTCGGCGGAATCACCAGTTCCAGAGTGCATTATGTAATAAGCGACATTATCCAAGGTGACGCTTAGATTAATAATATGGTGTATTAGATTGCCAGTGATGTAATGCGTGGAAAAGCTCCCTTTTCAAAGCACGCAAATGTTTCTAAATCTCCATGTGTACTTTTTATGTGATTACAAGAATTTCGCCTGTAAATCTCATTACACGCGTCTCTTTTGGAGCTACAAATAGAAAAAAAACAACTGTCTTTTTATCCCAAGAAGAAAAATAACAGTGAATGCTGTCCTTTTCTCCACCCCATATTAACCCCCCCCCCCCCTGACAGGTACAATGGCTCTCTGCCCAACGGAGACCGGGGTAGACGGAAAAGCAGATTTGCGCTTTTTAAGAGGACCAAAGCCAACGGCGTTAAGCCCAGCACTGTGCACATCCTCAACACACCCCAGGACAGCAAGGTACAGAACAAAAGAGTTGAATTAACAATCCCACCATCACATTCTCGCTGGGCAAATCTGTCTTAATGAAGGTTTTTCTCATGAATCTGCGAACGTCATCTTATTATTTTACGGGAGGTAAAGTCAAGGGAAAGACTTCAAGCAGCAGGTTTCCTTTCCTCCGTCCCTCATGGAACCTGAATTCGCGTTGCTGTTGGCACCGGCAGTTGTGTTGACATTTCCAGTTCAATAAGCATAGTTCCTAGCTGGGCCTCACGCTGCTCCTCACACCGGAGAGCCAGCATAACATGTTTCCCTTCCCGCATTCCTCTCCTCAGCTCCAGAGCCAAGCCATTAAACAAGGAGCCACTTTACCCCGCTGTTATTCAGACGTTTGTTCTCTCCGACCGAAACGCTCTCAGGCTCAGGTTTCCGTCACTTTGTGTAACGTGACGCCCCTGATATCTGCTTAGAAGGTTTTTCTGTAAGAAAGGCCTTTTCACAACTGAGACTGAGCTTTATTTCATTCCAGGGCGAGCTGTTGTGATGTGTTTTTATAGCAGCTTTCAAAAGCATTTGTCCTTCTCAACATTTTATCAGCCTCAAACTTAAGTCTAGTGTAATGAGATCATATGGAATGGACCAATACAAATTAGTGCACAGCTGTAAAGTCATAAAAAAAGAAAATCTGTAAAGTGTTACGTGTTTATATTTAGCTCCCTTTATTCTGATTCAACTAAGTGACCAAATTAGTACATGGAGACCCTTGTAAAAACACCCCCTATTGATTTCACATGTGAAAACCATGTGTACCATATGTGAATTCATTTGAGCCATACAACAACAAAAAACACATCCATGCAGGTGGATTTAAAATGAGGTAAAAAAAATAGTTTAATATTTATTTACATGGGTTCAACATATTTCCACCTGCGATGCACATGTGAGAAATATGTGATCCCGTGTTGTATATGTGAATAGAATGTAAAAAACAACACACTTCATCACATGTGGAGAAGGTGATCCACATGTGTGAAATAGGAACCACGTGGGACATTCACAGGATTATGGGAAGCTCCATGTTCCAAATCCACATTTAAATATGAACCACATCACTGCACATTTGGTGCATCGTTTTTCACATGTGATTTTTCCAATCTGAATTTCATGGGAGTTTGTGAAGCCCATGTGAAATCATTGGAATTCGATGTTGTTGTTTTTTTACACCACATTCCAGATCTCCGTTTATCTTTGTACATCAATTCAAATGTGGTACATAGTTTTCCCATGTGATTTTTTTTTTGTGGAATCTAATAAATGTAGCAGCTCTGCAGTATTTTCCAATATATGTATTCCCTCAGCATAATACTGCCACCACCCTACATTAGTTTTCTTATTGTCCCTCTCCTACACACTACAATGTTAGTTCAAAACACACAGCAGCTCTTTCTGCAGATTCTCCACCTGGGCTGTAAAACTTTGAGACCGTGATTTAATCCAAAATTGATTTTGGATTCAAAATGATCCAATACATGACTTCTGCTTCAATCTTTAAGTGGGAGACGGTTATTAAAACCATACAATCCCTTTTTGAGTTAAATATTGCTTTAGATGACCAGACTTCATCTCTGCTTTTCATAGGATATCATTTTTGAAGAAAGATAGAACAGGCTGAACATGGGATCACTCCTCATTTCTACATGCTTTTGTAATTATCACGTTTTAACTTTTATGTAAAGCAGTTTTTTTGGCACAACCCTACTAAGACCTTTGTGAAAATATTTGTGGACTAACAAGAGAAGAGGACATTTTCTTTCAGTCTTTTCCAAAAGAAAAGAGAACATCATGCAAATATTAAAACATCACTAATCACGATTCATATGTTGGCGCACCTTTAGTGATCTGCCAACCCCACAGCTGAAGCATTTACCAAACAACTGGATTCAAACAGGTTTAGTTAAACACAATTGAACTCCTATCTACCAAACAAGTTACTACTTTGTATGAAATATTAAATAGTACCAATCTATTTCATGTTCCCAATTAAACACTACTTTGTATTGGGTGTACATATTAAAAGGAAGTAAAATAAAAAGGCAAAACTTTGAAAAACCTCACCTAGTGTGAATAATTTTGCAAGGCTCTGGGATTTCTAAGTGTTAGTTCTCAGAAAATCGCCGTGGCTCATTTGTGGCTTTTAAAAAGACAATAAGTGGTGTTAGTTTCGTCTGTTTTGAGTACGGGAACTGCTGCGATGTTTCTTCCTCTTTTAACCCCTGTTCCTCTTCGCCAGCCTGGGATTTTTAGACTGAGCAAACGGAGGATGTTTTTGCAGTCGGCCAGCCCTCCTTCCACTCCCAGCTGCGCACCTACACATCAAAAATAACCATCTGTGAGAGACAAACAAGGTGCCGAGCCAACGGATTGATTAAATATATCAAACGCTTAAAGAGGCCATCTTTTCTCGTTTTTTTTCTTTTTTGGAGCGTCCTGCCAGCGCCGCTGCCTACGAGTAAACCCAGAATGCCCGGTGGCTCCAAGGGGAACGCTCACATGTCTGCGCACACGCTGGTGTTCATGACAGATAATGAGAAGCTTCCATGATGCGCTTCCAGCCTTTTATTGTGACTCCTCAAACCTAGGCACAGACAAACACATTTTTTTTTATACATGTACGCATTTATCGGTTCTCATGTACGCGCTAATTCACTTTTCGCCGCCGAACAGGTGGAGCAGCACCGGCTTGTGGCGATGATGACATTTGTTGCCCTCGCGTCTGAAGTTACAGCAGAGCGTGGCAGCTGGGATGACCCACTTTCTCTCCCTCTTTGCCTCCCGCACGTGACAACATAGGAGAGCAGTGGAGGGAGGGGGGAGTTGTTTTGGAAATGCCATTTGCAGATAAGAGCTGGATGATTGTGGCATGTGTTTCAAGTGTTGGGGAGAGCTGCTGCTTCTTGGGGGGGCCTCAGCACGCTGACAGATCAGCTGGTTGGCGAGCTCGTGGTAGCCGAGGGCCCGCCGGGCGGTTTATGGTCACTACCATGGAAGTGTGACTTTACAGGCTTGTCTCTCTTCCTGTTCCAGGAATTTGTGCTGCACTGTGCAACCTAAGGTAATGCAAAAAGGGAGTTGCGCAATAAATTGCAGGAATTTCTGCTTTATTTTTGTCTTTTATAAAGTACAAAAAACAAAGAGGGATGTGTGCAAAACTCCAACCTTGGATTGTGTCATACTTACCCTGGGGTTGTTTGTTTTCAGTTCATTATAAATCCAGCACACATCGATGGATGGAGTCCATGATTTTTGCTGAGTCAACGGCAACAAGAAACTTTCAAATGCATTGCCTAGCAGAAGTATTCACCCCCCTATGAAGCTTTTCGTCTTTTTTCACGTTAAAATCATCATATAGGGATTTTATGTGAATAACCAATGCCAAGCAGTGCATAATTGGGAAAATGAATTCAACATTGTTGCATGGTTTGCAACTATTCGAATGAAAATCCAGAACATTTAAATTCGGATCCCCTTTTTGTTCCCCTTATACCCGTAAGCCAACTAATTAGTAAGTACAGGCGACCCTTGTGCAGTTTAATCTGACTTTATATAACCACCTGTTAATGCGAAGAAACCATAATAAACTATTTCATGAAAAACCAAGGATCTAGACTGTAAAGTGATCAGTGTATTATTTAATCACCTCATATTTCATGCATGTTAATCGAACGTTCGACTGTGACAATATCGGTTAAAGTCTGAAGAGTGTAAAACGTTTTGCCAGGCAGGTCAGGCTAAGTCTGAGTCTGAGACGAAGACGGGTTAAAACTTACAGAGCAAAGGAAACAAGACAGAACCCGGTGGAGGAGAAACAAACATAAGAATCCAGATATGGACAAAGTGAACCAGTGATCCTGTTTACTGAGGGGAAACAGAAATATGGGAAGTGAACCAGTTCAGAAGAAACGTTGTTAAGTTGATGCAGAGTTTGTGTTATGATGAAAGTATCCTCAGTTTAGAAAGGTTAGAAATTAAGTTTTTGTTTTGTCTAAGTTGGGAAATAAAATAAAGAATGTGGAAATGTTTTAAATGCTACCTGATTGTATTCTTTTTGAATGACTAAATATTGCACGTATATTCCTTGCATCCTAGCTCCCTTCTTCCATTCCTCTGCCCTTCTTTTGATATGACTTTCTATTCCTCCTTCGTTTTGTCCTTCTTTACCTCCTTTTCTTCTTCCTTTCTTACCTTAATGTGTTCACTTCCTCTTTCCTCCCTAATAGACTTTCTTCTTTCCTTTCCTCTATCCTTTTCTCCCTCTTCTCTTCTTCCCTTGTGTCTCTCCTTTATTCCTTGCATCCTGCCTTTTTCTTTCGTTTCTTCCTTGTGTCCTTTGTACTTTTTTTTCATGTTAATGTTAAAAGTCTCTCCTCCTGCTGTAATGTTTTACGTAATGTTTTTGTTCACCTGCCTTTTTATCTTTAGAGTTGGAACATCTGAAAGTTGTTGCCTTTTTTGCCTCGCCGCCTCGTTTCCGTTCTGGCCGGCTCCTTATTTAAAGCCTTTCCACGTCCCGAAACTGACCCCGAACTTTTCGTTTTTTTATACTGTGATACGAGCCTGGAGGTCCGGAGAACAGCTGAATCTTGGAATGTCATGAATCCTTCCATGTAAAATGTGTCAGAGCCAGATTGTGGCATCACGGCGTATCCTGGTACATCCGTAATGTGTGGTTTCATTCCAGGCCGTGAACTGCAAAGGCCAACACAGCATCTCCTACACGCTGTCCAGGCACCAGACGGTGGTGGTGGAGTACAGCCACGACAAAGACACAGACATGTTCCAGGTAAACGCCCCGTTTAATTACTCCGTGTGTCGTAAAGGAGACCGAATGTAATCTTCCATGTACACGGTTCATTTCAAGCTTGTAGAGTTGAAAACAATGTTACTTTAACACATTACTGTCTTAAAGTCCAATGTAATGTTTAAGTGTATTTTAATACACTACGTGACAAAGGAAAGTAGTTTTTTTTCCCATTTCAAAGCCACTGTATAAATCTAAACACAGACCAAGTAAAGTGGCATAATTTGCATGCTAACCTAATATCCTGCTTGTGTGTTTTACAGAAAAACACTAAGTAGAAACAAGAGAACTTCACACATTTGGGATTTTAGAAAGTTTTCAGAGTGAAAAAACGTAATGAAATATAAGAGGAACCCCTAATTTCTGCCTCGGGCTTCCTCCTCATCAATCTGATGTGATGCCTAAAGCTACATATGAGGACATATCACCCACAGACACCCCCACTCCAAACCCCCCTTCTTGAAATGTAAATATCTTCCTGTGTGATGTGTGTTTTCGAGGCATAAAGCAGTGACTGCAGTGATTTAACGGTATAATTATACATTAAACGGTACAACACCTTTGTGTGAACGGCTGAAGCTGAGATGGTTCAACGTGTTTTAATAAACGGATGCTAATTTGGAAGCTGACGGCAGCAGCGTGTTTAAAAACAGAGCCGAGACAGCAACATGGAAAAGGTCAGTTGCCTACGGGTCAGCAACACGACTGGTTATAAAAAGAGCCTCTGAGAGAGGCTGAGAAGTTGGGTGGGTGGGTGAGGTGGGGTTCACTGCAATGGTCGATTATTTAAACGCCACGTTTTCTGCCTCTAACTCACCACTTTAATATATATTATTGCTATGAACTTACTCTGGTATTTTTTTTATATTCCAGTAAGAGATTTTCTAAAGCTGAAAAACACACATTACCTATATTTGAGCAAAGACTAACAATACCTATGGTTTACTTAAAGAACCAAAACAGTTTATATTGAATTTAGGGTTTCATAATACAGAGAAAATATTTAAGCATGTTTTTTTTTTCATATTTATGAAGGTTTTCTTAAGGATTGCCCTTTTATTTAGCCTAACCTTTATCTAACCCTAACCTTCCGATCTACTAAATTCAGATTAAAAAAAGCATGTTTTTACAAGGTACTGTAACAACACAGGAAACCCAAGAGAGGCAAATCAGTTAATATTTAATATGGTTAAATAAAAACTGTTGCAGCATCGTTCTCCACACGCATGAGAATATAGAATATCCGGTTTAGAGTAGACTCTTCCTGTTGTTGCTTCGTTGTGTTTTAGTGCAGTTTGGGTAACCTGGAGGTCCTTAAGGTCACTACCAACTTTGAACCACAAAACAGGTTTCAGTACCTTATTTCCACAATAGGATTCCAAGCTGCGCTGCAAGAGGGATGAGTTACTGTAATAAATCACTTCATGCTAAAACTGGAGTGCTTTATTTCCCTTTTGATCTCATTTAAACTCCTGAATCAACTGAGAGTGGCCAAAAACATTTAGCTTTTATTTCTGGGTAAATTGGCCGGCTTACATCTCAAATGTTTACTCCAGCATCAGTGAAGAACGAGGTGACGCAACACAGTAGTAAAAATGCCTCTGGCCCAAAACTAAAAAATAACTAACACTGAGCAGACGCCGAGCTTCCCTTTCATCACATCCAACATTTATTTTAGCCTTCTATCAACTATGACCAAATACATTTGGAAATTGTTGAACTTTTTTTGTTCGTTTTTGAAGTTCTTCTGTAAAAGAACTGAATGAAATACGTAAACGGCCTGTTTTGCAGATCGGACGTTCCACCGAAAATCCCATAGACTTTGTGGTTACCGACACGGTAGCAGGAGGTCATGACGGAGAGGAGTCTCAGATCACCCAGAGCACCATCTCGCGCTTCGCCTGCAGAGTTGTCTGCGAACGCAACCCCCCCTTCACTGCTCGCATCTACGCAGCTGGGTTCGACTCCTCCAAAAATATCTTTCTAGGGGTAATCACAGCTTCCTGATAATTCAAGTTTTTTTTCTGCACATCTGCCTTGGTTCATAGCGGGGTTTTTTTTTTTTTTTTTTTTTACATATAGTGGTAAGAATAAAATATAATTTATCCACCAGGAAAAAGCAGCAAAATGGAAGAACCCTGATGGTCACATGGATGGGCTGACAACCAACGGGGTGCTTGTGATGCACCCTAAAGGAGGCTTCATGGAAGAGTCCAAGCCTGGCATTTGGAGAGAGATCTCTGTTTGTGGAGACGTCTACACATTGAGGGAGACGCGCTCGGCGCAGACTCCAGGAAAACTGGTTTGTGGATTCAAGCAATTGTGTCAACCCAACAAGCTACAGACTTCAATGTTTAGGTTTTTGTTGCTATTTTAAGGGGTCGATCATCACGTTGCAGAGCAAAATTATACTACATTTTTTTACAGGTGGAGAACGAGAGCAACATTCTCCAGGATGGCTCTTTGGTGGATCTGTGCGGAGCCACCCTGCTGTGGCGCACTGCAGAGGGTCTCTTTCACACTCCCACCCAGAAGCACCTCGAGGCCCTCAGGCTGGAGATCAATGCGGCGCGGCCCCAGTGCCCCGTGGGTCTCAACACCCTTGCCTTCCCCAGCATGCAGCGCAGTCGGGCCCTCTCCTCTCTGGAGGAGAAGCAGCCGTGGGTCTACCTGGCGTGCGGCCACGTGCACGGCTACCACAACTGGGGGCACCGCTCCGAGCGGGAGCCCAACACCCAGCGAGAATGCCCCATGTGCCGGGTGGTGGGGCCCTACGTGCCGCTGTGGCTGGGCTGCGAGCCCGCTTTCTACGTGGACACGGGGGCCCCCACGCACGCCTTCGTGCCGTGCGGACACGTGTGCTCTGAGAAGTCGGTCAAGTACTGGTCGGAGATCCCTCTGCCTCACGGGACCCACGCGTTCCACGCCGCCTGCCCGTTCTGCGCCAGCCAGCTGAGCCCCGGGCAGGGCTGGTCTAAGCTGATCTTCCAGGGCCCGGTGGACTGAGCCGAGGAGCTACACCTCAGGAAGGATCTGGGAAACTGATCAGAAAACCCTCGCCATCTTTCGTTTTTGCAAAGCTGCCTTAAAGTCGAAGTCCGCTCAAACTTTGGCCATTTACTGTGGATCCTGTCCAACTGTGAGCCTTTACGGATTGTTTAGGAGCTTTTCGGACAGCTGCTCTGATAAACAAACAGTACACTGTCCCGACAACCAGTTGTTTCATCCGACGCTCCATCATCAGGCTGTTAAAACCACACTACCATCAGAATGTTATAGAAAAGTTTGTAAACTAATGACTTATTCCTCCCATACAGAATATAACAGGTGTCTTTGGGTCTGTTTGGGAAAGGAAACAGTTGTTTAGTTCCTGATGCGCCAGGGATGAAGCTTCCACGGAGCCAGACAGCTGGACTGTTGGCTGGGAGAAAGGCCTGCAGGAACTTTGGGCTTAACGGCTAAATGGCCACAAACAACCCCAGTCGTTCCTCTTGGCTGCAAACTCCTCACGGCATCCAAATCATGCAACTCGCTAGCAGTGGCTTCCAATCACCAAACAAACTTTAAGAACGGAGGGAGGAACGGCCTGTCTGTTGTAAAGAGATGAAATCCAGTGCCTGAGATCCCCCATTAAAACAAATGGGATTATTTTTATTATAATTTGAAAATATATATATATAAATATATTTTGTTGAAGGTAAAGAACGTGATGACAACCCATGTGCGTTTTATTACACTGAGGCTATTGAAATGTTTTCTAACCCAAATGCTAATATATATTTTTTCCCTTCATATACAATAGATGTTTGATGAGTACATGGGTGAATGTGTATGTGCGTGTGTGTGTGTGTGTGTGTGTGTGTGTGTGTGTGTTTGGGTTGGACTGCGTTGGGTGTTTTTGTAGCCCTGCATTATTTGATCACAACCGTTTTTTGATGATCTCACATACCAACCGGAGCTGCGAAACAGAGACGTCACAGGAATTAAAAGGAGGTCACAGGGTTTGAGAATGAGGGTGCGAAAATCCTTAACCGCCGGTGCTCTAATTATACGACCCGCTTTCTCGGTTAACGTGACGTTACGCCCGCTCACTGTCAAATAGTGACATTTTATGGCTTCTCAACTGACACCTACTTCTTACTGATCCGCCTTGCACTGATGTTAGCTTCATCCTGTAACTGGGTCCTGTCCAAGGCGGTTAAGTCCTGGCCGCGCTCTCAGCACGGTTGTGCTGTTATAATGCGAGATGTATCGGCCACCGTTGCAGTGATCCAAAGCGCTTCTGTGGAATGACTTGTCCGGCAGACGGCTGCAATTACCACTAACAGGTTGGGATTATGGTAAAGTCTGTTCTGTACCTTAGTGCAGGGTTCCTACACAGTCCTAAAGTGTGTAAAGAAAATGATTAACTGGTAAAACATTTCATTTCTTGTATGGTCTAGAAGTTCACCTACATATATGTTAATATTTGTCCATATCTGGAGAAATATGAAGACAATTGGGCATGGAAAACGGAATTTTTAAAAACTCTTATCATGTATAATAATAATAAGAATCATATGATCTAATATCTCTCTCATAGAAGTTGGAGTAATTTTAAGATTTATAAATGTGCCCCAAACTCAGTGGACATAGATATGCATTATTTCAGGAATTCTAAATATCAAATGAGGGATATTGTTAAAAAATGAACTACTTTTATCTCATGATAAGATATCATAACAACAAAAGGCCCAAAAATAATTTATTTTGGGACAATGCGAACCACTATTGTGGGAATAAAATAAAGTTTAGATCTCGTTACAATAAGACAAAAACAAATGAACATTTAACACAACCGATGCAAAATCAGGGCCAAATGTCTCACTTCAAAAATGGTGAGATACTATTACAAAATGAGCTTTATCTGGACAAAAAGAAAATGTTTACTTATACTGACTAATGTTTTGAAATGCGGCCATCTTAGTAAACTTATTATAACAGCAGAACACTCACAACCTTGTTATATTTTAATAAAAAAAAAAAAAACTAGCCTGATGTCTGAACTGGGATCTTGTTATTACTATAAGTAATAAACTAATGACAGTAACACAACAAGCTTGAGGTGTTGTCTGTGTATAACAAGAAGCAAACACACTCACTGCAAACTAACTTTTGAGTTTGTTACCTTTTCAGATTTCTTTTGAATTAAATTTTTTTGTACAGTTTTTCTGATTCTATTTCTTCAACATACTTATACTAAACAAAAACAAAAAAAAACATGATCTTAAAATTGAGAAAAATGTGTAGGAACCCTGCCTGTTGGGAATGCAGATAGTATGCTTTATGAAAAATGTAGTAAATTATGTTCTGGTCAAATGAGTTCTCCTTGTTGTAGAACATTAAGATTTTGGGGCGGGGGCAAGACCCAACTGTGAAAGCATTTTATTTCATTTCTTTTATTTTATTTTATTTTGGATTTGTCCACTGAGTAACCATGCAAACATTGTTGTAACTCTTCACAAAACACCAGCAGCATCAGTTCTGTTTCATACCACTGATAGATCTCTCGGCTTCTGCTTTGAACTCTGCAGAGGGATGCACTAAAACCTGGAACTGTACAGTAGCATTTCCCCCATCCAACTCTGTGCCCATTGCTTGAGACCTTGTTCTGCAGCGTAGCCGCCTCAAACATTCCTTCTCGGTAAACATAGGTGGGGCTTCCAGTTTCTCCCAAGGGCTCGTTCTATGAATTGAGTTGGTTTTCCGCCCCTAACTCCTGGAGAAACTCTGTACACAAGCCATAGAACACTCCGAAGCTCCTGATGCCTCCTTTGCAAAGAATAAAACTATTTTCTAAGTAACCAACAGCTGTGAGTTGAGCTTCTTCCTCTCTGTCAGTATTATGTTTTCTACTTGTGGTTAAATGGTGAGGGACTGCAGGGCGTTCGATGCTCAGATTTGAAAACGGCCGCATGCATTTGAAGAAGACTTGGTCTCTTATTCAGTCGTCAACTTTGAACTCCAGATGTCTGCGCCATGTTCACTCAGCCAACGCAGCAGTAATGTTTAATCATGATTACACATGTGTTTCATCATGCCTCTGAGTGAACATGGTACCTACTATCTTGCTTTTCAGCCCTGGTTGATAACTCTGAGTATTTTATTTTAGATAAGTGACAATTTTTTCTTTATTTTTTGAAGTTTTGTTTTTCTTTCTTCCCACTTTACACTGTGTTCCAAAGTATTATGCAAATAATATTTTCTCAGATTTTCCAAAATTACCTATATGAATTGCAGTCATTGTAATTGTCCAGTCATCAACTATTAGAGTACAATGAAAAGGTTTTTGAACAAACTGCCAATAATAACAGTATATAAAAAAATAAATAAAACACTCAATATGCATGTTCCAAATTATTTTGCACAGCAGAGTTTTCAACCTTTTCATTTTTATAAAGAACAAAAAATTGTCATTTGTGAAATTATAAGCATTAGCAGGTTATTAAAAACTGAAATCAAACAGTTTAAGTCAAAACTTTATTCTAGGTGATGTTACATTTGCACATAGGACCCCTTGTTCGAAAGGAGCTTCTGAACTCTCTCGTTCATTGAATTTATCAGGTTTTGGATGGTATCTGCTTCAATTGTTTTGCATGAGGACAGAATACCCTCCCGGAGCTGTTGCTTAGATGTGAACTGCCTCCCGCCATCATAGACACTCCTTTTGATGATGCTCCAGAGGTTCTCAATGGGGTTGAGGTCAGGGGAGCATGGGGGCCACACCATAAGTTTGTCCCCTTTTTACGCCCATAGCAGCCAGAGATGCAGATGTGTTCTTTGCAGCATGAGACGGTGCATTATCATGCATGAAAATGATCTTGCTGCGGAATGCACGGTTCTTCTTGAACCATGGCAGGAAGTGCTGTTTGAGAAACTCCACATACATTATGGAGGTCATCTTTACCCCTTCATGGATCCTAAAGGAGCCGACAATCTCTCTCCCCATGATTCCAGCCCAAAACATTACTCCGCCTCCTCCTTGTTGGCGCCGTAGCCTTGTTTGCATGGGGTGTCCATCAACCAGCCATCCTCCACCTCATCCATCTGGACCATCGAGCGTTGCACAGCACTCATCGGTGAACAAAACAGTTTTGAAGTCAGTCTTCATGTATTGTTTGGCCCACTGGAGCCGTTTCTGCTTGTGTGCAGTGGATAGAGGAGGTCGACAGGATGGCTTACGCACAGCTGCAAACCTCTGAAGGACCCTGCATCTTTTGTTCGGGGGATGTTGGAGGCACCAGCAGCTTCAAAAACTTGTCTGCTGCTATGACAAGGCATTTTTGCAGCTGCTCTTTTAACCTGGCGTAATTGCCTGTTGGAAAGAGTCCTCAATTTCCCCTTATCAGCACGCACACGTGTGTGCTCTGAATCAGCTACATACTTCTCGATTGTGCGATGATCACGATGAACTATCTTGGCAATGTTGATTGTAGTCATGCCTTGACCTAAACACTCCACAATTTGTTGCTTCTCAGCAGCCGACACATCCTTGTTCTTTCCCATTTTGGCTGAAAATGTAGGCTGCTTAATAATGTGGGACAGCCTTCTTAAGTAGTCTTGCCTTTAATTGGACACACCTGCCAAACTAATTAGCACAGGTGTCTGCAATTGCTTTCAGTGATATAAAGAGCCATGACACACATCACCATCAATGAGTTTAACTGACAAACAAAACAATTCTTACCTTATCCCTCCTAAACACTTTTTGCATAATAATTTGGAGCACAGTGTATATGATATGAGAATATCTTCTGCTTGTTGTGCATTTCCCTGCGGGGCCACAGGAGGGCACTGTTTCCTCAACAATGGAGGAGTTGGCACTGCACTCTGAGGCATCGCAACATCCGCAGCAAAGAGATGAAAGTTTTTATGTGCGCATAAATCCGTCACGTAAATACATTAGAAAGAAAAGAAGCAGAATTATATGCATATGACAAAAAAAAAAAAAAATGCTGCATATACGCAACTAAAGGAGATTCATGTCAGATGGATCTTTAAAGATATTACAGATGAGTGTTTTGCATACTGGATGCTTTTCCAGTTAATTTAATTAGGGAGTTCTTTTATTCCCTATTTAACTGCTGTCTTATTCCCAAGAAAGATGTACGCATATAGATGTTTCCCATGTTTTGCTTTTATATTTAAATTCCCTTAAAAGGGAAAGCAACACCAGATGCAGACGGTGACACTTCCAATCATTCTTATTTGACTCCCTTATTACAAGGGCACATAAAAGCGATTTAAATACACTGCGTTTCAGTTGGGCTCTGGGAGAGGACTGAAGCATGCGTCCTGATTAACATTTCTCCAGCAGATGGGAAATGGGTTCACATGTTTGCACACTTGTCTGTTTTGCTGAATGACAGAAGAGACGGGGAAGGTGACAGCATGCTAATTTTGGGATCAGCCAGTGACTCCTCTGCCTTAAGCAGGGCAGGGTTATGCAAATATAGCGGAATGGTGCTATTTTATTTATTTTTCTTGAAAAAAATATGCAGGACAGATGCTGGTGTTTATAAATGTTGACAAGTTAGAGCTTTCTGATAATTTAGCAGCATTACATTTGTAATGTGGTTATAGTTCTTCAGGAAACTAACATAAATTTTCATTATGCCTCTTATTTTCTTTAGTAAACAGCACAGATAAGCTTTTTTTTTACAGGATAATACATTTCTCTATGGTTTGCTCAGTGAATCATCTGAATTTGTGGCACACCTGAAAATCTTCCAAGACCTGGAGGCCCACCTATGCTGACAGACCAAACTTTCAAAGCAACCAAGAGTCTCATTTTCACTCTGAAGGAGCTGCAGAGATTCACAGCTCAGGTTGAACATGTTCAGTCACAGTGTTTGCATTTTAATTAGACATGCACAACTTGCACAATTAACTTCTACTAACTAAGCCACAGTCACTCAGTAGTATTCTACAAATCTGATCTGTATGAGCAACTAGAAAACAACTGGCTCAGAGCTTGCATGCCAAGAGATATCTAGTCCAAAACACTGTGCTGAAAAGGTAACAGTGCACTCCCCGCTGAACATACCATCCCTATGGTAACACATGGTGATGGCAGTACCATACTGTGGGGATACTCTTCTTTGGCAAGGAAAGCAAAGCTGCTTAGATTTGAGGAGGCATTAATGGAGCAAAGTGCCGGATAATCCTGGAAGAAAGCTCGTTAGAGGCTATAAATGACTTGAGACTTGAGGTTGAAGCACATCTTCCAGCAGGACAGGACAGACAGCAGCTCTATACATATGAAATGGCTCGCATCAAAATCTGATAGGAAACGTAAGATTTACTACAATGTAAACCATATAACAGGAACAAAACATAAATGAAACGAAGTAGAAAACATATTGAACACAGTCTTAAAAGGACTTAGAACTTATGAAGCTAGAAAACAAATCTGTCTAACAGTCTTGTCTATTGGTTGCGTTGCTTGATGGTTCAAAAAGTAGATGAAGATGGTGTGAGGGGTCTGTGAAAGTGTACAGAGGTCTGAAGCTGCAGATGTTTGGACATTTCAGCTCTTCTCACTATTTGTGAACGCTCCAGGTTTCTTGTGGCTTTTGGCTTAAAGTTAGGTCCACCGTTGCATTGACTAAGGATTTTTGTTTTAGAATCCATAGATTCTATTCTATCCATAGAAGAAGACAATCAGAAGCGGTATGTGGTGCCGCTTGGAAAGGATTACGATTATATCATGCTTATTTACTATTTCATGTGGTTCTTGATCATGCTTTGTACCCATGACACTTATCTTATTGCATCTCAATGAATAACAAATTAGTTTTCAAACAAAACACATACGACACAAATAGATCATCAGGACATATGTTGGAGAACAGAGGTTTGAAAAGTCAGGCATTAAATTTGAACATTAATTCGGTTCCTCTTTGAGCATCTTGTGTCCTTTTATGGTGTTCTGCTCTTACAAAGGTACACATGGTGTCTCTCCTACTTATCCAAACAAGGGGCCAAATGACTTTAATTATGGAGTAATTGCAGAGTCTTGTGTTAATTAAATCTTTATCAGTTAATGTAAGTGGATTTCTCCCACATGGAAACCACGCAGCGACTTGCCGTCTTTCTCTCCCCCCTCCTCTTTTCTGCTCAGGCTACATTCGTCTGTTTGAGGCTGCCGGTCACTAGCAGGCAGCGCGGACTCTGAGGTTCTCGCAGCACCGGGTCTCCCCAAAATGATTGGGATTAGCAGGAAATGGCGAAAAGGGGGAGGTTTCGCCGACTCTGTAGCCAGCTGTGTCTCAGAAAAACACCGTAACAAACACGATAGCCCTGACGTGAGGGAGTATCCCGCGCTGGAAAATGAGATACACGATTTATCGGAGGTTCCTGGTGTTTGGCAAAATTGAATCCTCTCATTTTAATTGCTCTCGATGAGGTGCGCCGCCCTGGGCCAAGGAAACGTGAGCTCTGTGTGTTGTCCCTTGTTCTCCATAGACTATTATACTCCATTGTGCAAAACACAGATTATGAATTGCCGTATCCTTGTCATCTATCTTACTTAGGATCATTTAGGTAGCCACATGTTACAAAGGAACAGCAGTCGGCCGGGTTATTGTGTGTGTTTGAGTCCCCTGCTTCCTGTAAGGAGAACAGGATCACAGAGGATAATTAATCTGTCTGAAGTCATTCGCTCATTCAAGGCCTCACGATGTGAACGATTTTGTCCACAATAAGAGAATGATAATGTGTTGTTTTTCAACAATTTCAAAGACATACATGTGCCAAGTGCTCCATAGAAGATAGCAATCCCAATAATGATTCATACAGAGTTTTAAGGTGGATTTTATTTATTTATTATCAAGCACATCCTCGACAAGTTAGTGAATAAAGCCAGCAAACAGACACACAAAAATAAAAAGCGTAGTTTCCCACAGAGGTGTATTTTAACTCAATGTTGAATTGCTTTGCACTTCTACAGACACACAATTCTGACGGTTCTTCGTGAAACAGCTTAGGCTCAGTCAGATCGGATAGAACGTGTTCATGAACGCTTTCTACATATTCTCAGATGGTTTATGACCTAACTCTGGCTAGGCCATTGTAACGCACGTACATTCTTTGATTCGCATGAATGTATTTCAGCTCTGACTAAATGTTTTGGGTTAGTCCCCCATTAGAAGATCTGCCTTCTCCCCAATTTGCAATTTTAACATTTTGCATCATCCATCTTTAAACCAACTCTGCATCCCTGCAGCCTGATGCTGCAACTGACTAATTTTAAGGTTAGTTCTCTAATAAAGTCCTTTTACCTCATGTTTAAGATTTCTTGGAACGAGGGACCTGAATTAAGAGAGGAAATGGTTAAAAAGTGGCATAGAGCAAAGGTCCACAGTGCAAAGATTAAGGAGTAAGAGTCTTCTGGGTTTTTTTGCTTAATAAAACCAAAAGTTAGATAACAGTGTAATCTACTGAAAATGAAAGTCACAAAGACTCATTATTCAGAATTTAGCCTTTAGAAAAACCCACATATTTGAAATCTAGTGATCACAAAGACAATGTAATTTTTCATTACTTTTGTACCCAATAAAATGTTTTATTAAAAAGGCAAGCTTCATTGTTGTGCTCATCACGTTGACCTCTTACCGAGAGAAAATCGCCCCAAATCTCAGCGGCATGAGTTAGTGTTTTAAAAAAGTGTCGGTTGGCTTTTTGCACTCAGAAATAGTGCAGCGTTTTAATCTTTCTGTGTCTCCAGTATCAACATTTTGGCTCAGGGACCCAGTGCATGTGTTTAGCAGAGGATGTTTGCGGGGTGATGAATGGGTGTAAAATGGCTCTGAAGCAGATTCAAAGGGGCTTAACTGGATTACACCTCATTTCAAGGATGCTTAAGGTAAGATTAAAACAGATATTGGGTAAGTAGGGGGGAAATACAGAACCAAATAGATGGAATTTCACCCGGTCGCCTTGTAAGCCACTTGCTCACGCATCCCTCTGCTGTTTTTGTTTGTTATGAAATGTTGCAAGCCCGAAAAAACATAAAACGACAGGTTGGTTGTTGGTGCAGACAGGCCTCGACAAGGGAGGCAGTTTTGCTCCACTGGACCATCACAATTCGCCATTAATGCCCTTTCTTATCTTATGCAATGAATCCCCAGAGCTGGAACATTACAACTCTGTAATCACACTCGCCGCCATGCAAATACGCACATACATTATCGCACACCTCCCACACAATGTGAAAAGATAATGAATTCAATACAGCTCAGATTAATGTTAATAGTGCTGCACCATATGGAATGAGACTTTCAACCATTTGGGTAATTTGTCTCTTTGAACAAGCTGTCAATAAAAAAAAGTCCTTGCATTTAGTGAATGTAGGGGGTTGGGGGCTTAATCCAGCAGACTCTAATGATTCCTCTGTGCCTTGAATAGAAGCTACAGGCCTCAATGAACTTGTTTTATCTCTGCTATCAGAGCTCCATGTTTCTGTCTATATGAGCGCTCTATTGAGCTTTAATGCATATAATGTAGGAAGTGGAAATAGAAGTCTTTATGATGTGCTTTAATAACCTCCCGTCTCTTCCTGCCGCGCCTCTCCAAGCGCTACAGCGGACGGATAACCAATCCTGGATTAGCAATGACATCACACTGAAGAGAGAGCTGAGCCCCCCACCACCACCACCACCACCACCACCACCGCTGTCTGAGGAAGGGTCAGTGCTTTTGGTTTCTGCGTGTCAGATGGGTGTGAGCGTCGATTAGACAGCGAGGGTGGCGGTGAGAGGAAGAGGAGGATTAGAGGGCCATCGGAGAGTTAGTTAGGTGCTGACACCACTCCACCTCATTGAGAGCTCAACATACTGGGGGATCAGACTCATTTATGGTGAGCTGGGATTATTATCAGTTCAATAGGCCAATTTCTTGCATTCAGTTACCTCTTGACCTGTGAAATATGGGAGCTTGTGGAGTCACTTATGAGATTGACGATCTTGTTTAAGGAGTACTATATAAAAAAAAATATATATATATATATATATATGTACTCGTATTAAAGTGTAGCTTTAATATGGTAAAAATGTACAATTTTTTGAAAATATTTCACAAAGCCACCATTCATTTGTGAATATTACTTTAATTATATATGTTGTTTGAATAGATTCATAAAATTCTCGCATATGCTGCAAATATTTTGGTTTAATAAGATAGATCTACATTTTTGGTTAGATTTATTAAGAAAAACAAATGTAAATTATGATTAAGTAGCACAGATATTCTTGTTTTAGGCAAGGTTATCCTATAAAACATTTCTCCGTGGTGTTTTAGTGAATAATCTGAAGTGTGGTAAACCTGGAAACCTTCAAAGAAATAGTTATTCACCTAAACTGACAGAGAAGCATCCAAGAGTCTTACTACAGCTCATAGTTAGTTTACATATGCCTTGTGTCAGACCCCTCCAGAATATCTTTCATAAATATCCTTGTTAAATTTCCTTATTTTTTCATTAAAGTTTGGGATTTGGCCTTTCCAGAAGCTAAGTGGTGTGTTTTTCATCACCAGCTTGTTGGAACTGTGTCCAAATGTTACCCATCTAAGTGTTGAACTGAGATGATGTTAAAATATTTATTGGTAGTGCTCTGGTTTAATTATTTAATCCATTTTACACCCAAGCAGGATGCTAAAGTGCCAAAATATTTATACAAAATTTATGCTAAAAGGTTGTTGGTGTCCGCCAAAAGATGTTTTGTTTTTTTCCTGCATGTTCAAAAGAAAGAGGTTTTAATGTAAACATGCATAGTGTAGCTTTGGTGTGAAACCGGAAACTAGAAATACGCCTAGAGAACACATTATTTGCTTTTTACTATGTAAGGTGACACTGGGTTCCCTGAAAGGAAAGGAAATTAAATTAAAACATTATTATTATTGATAATGTTATAGGTGAACACGGATAGGTTGATTTTCCCAGATTCATTGTAACAAAATTGCATTTCGTTTCCTCAGGATAGCCACGCCCCTTTTCTGTAATCTCGCGAGGTTTAATCGTAAACGTGGCTCTCTCTGATGCTACTTTCCCGGAGAACGAGAACGCTTCAATTTAGCATTTTATCATGCTATCAAAGATGAAAAACCACGTGTACCCATTGTAAACCTAGCTTCCCTCCATACGTGTCCTTCAGTTCTACTAACAACTGGAAATAGCTCAAGACTTTCAAGTTTATAGCGCTAAATGTGAAGGCATGCTAACAATTACTAGCTAGCCGAGCAACACTAGAAGGTTCCGGGATTTCACAACCGTAAAAAAATGTTTGCGGAGCAGCGAGGGGCCTGGATAGTGTCCGGAACAACAGTCGCTTTAGTAACGGCGGTGTATGTACCCTGTGTGCAGCGGACCGTTCCCGGAGGAGACTCAGGTCGGTGCTAGCAGGCTAGCTCGTGCTGCTGAGGTCACGTGGTTTTGTGGTCTTTTTTGTTGCGGCTGCGCCTCATTGGTGCAGCTGGTGCTGTCCATGGTGCTGCATTAATTCAAATCAGCTACTATATATGTCTGATTATTCAATCTAATGTAAAATACAATCAATTATTACGTTATACTAAAAGGGTTGTGGTTCAAAACAAACAGTTTCATCTCTGTAAACTTTTTTAAATCAACTTAACTTTATTTTTAAAGTACATATCAGAAGCAAGGCAGTTCATGATAGAAAACATGCTGCAGAAAAATTTTATTTTATCATTAAAGTAATTTAGACCAGGTATTTCAAGCATACCTTGGATGTACGGCAGCCTCATCGTTTAGAAAAGCTCAAACTATGAGATACTTTCTGCACAGAACAATTACTGATTTTCCAACAATAAGTTGTTATGAATTGTTCAGAAAGGATTGTGAAGTGAATATACTGTTTTGATAGTGGTATAAATAGAATAAAAGTCAGGCACTTGACCTGCACTGGTCATTTCATTCGTCGGAAAGGTCACGTTTATAGAATATTCAGATACTTTTTAAGAACAAAAACCTGCAGCTATATCCTGAAGTTGAACTATAAATAATTTCTTCTCAGGGATCAAAATAAGATGATTTTTAGTGTCAGAGTTTGGAGTGCACAGTATATCCTCAGTTTATTTTAATTGTAGTGCCACTGTGTGCAATAATATTATCACAACTTGGCCACAACTATTCCATGGGTCATGCATCCACAATTTGCATGCCGGTATAGTATTTAGCGTGCTGGATAGAAGCACTAAATACCTACAACTAACACTTTGAATCTGCCTAAGATGCGAAAATAGTTGGAAGCACAGATGGCAAATAAGAAGGAAAAGAGAAAATTGGTGTTTATTGCAATTGATATTAGCTTTGCAATGTTGTTATCATATTATGTTTGATAATATGCAAGCCTAATAAAGATGGTTTAACCCATTAACTTGTACGCTGGCAATCATTTTTATTTATTATTAAGTAAATTAAGCACTACTTTGTTGGACCTAATATACAGTTCTGATGCTCTGCTGTGATATTATTACTAATGAAAAAACATCAAACAATGGCTTTTTTGATATGTTTCCTACAAAAGTTTTTGAAACTGTTACCCGTAATGGAATGTGCATTTTACTTTAGTTGATTGTTGTTTGCAGATAGTTGTTTCTGAAGAGCATCCTTAAGCTCCAAAGCCATATTATTACAATCATTATGATGTCCTAAGTTGACTGATTCATTGTAGCAACAGCATTGTTTTCGTTATGGTGTCCTTTAGTTTATTTTATGATGTTTTTAGAATCAAATCCCAGCTATCAGACTTCATTCATGTTTTTGCGTAGAATATTCTGGTATACAAATTAGCTCAATCACGCCTCAGGGACTTCATAACACCTCCATCACTGTTCTCGTCCTTTTTTATCGCCATTTTTCCTGATATATTTGGTTTCCATTTTTTTTCTACGTTTTGACTAAACTTCTACTTTTGTTTCTACTTTTGATCTCATCTTTCATACAGAAATTGATCCAGATGGTTTGTGTTTCATTTAGATTTTAAATCTTTTCTTGATTGTTTTTTGATGAACGTCAGCATTTAAATATCTTAACCGAGCGCTGTATAGTCAGGGGGCCGCATTTGGGTTTTATGTGATTTCTAAGAGTGCAACCCGACCTTTTGTTGGATTTACCATGATCTCCACTTATGAGAAGACCCACACCTGTTTCAAAAATTTTAAATCTGATCACTTGGCTCCAAATTAGTCAGAAATGGTCTGTTGGTCCCTTCCCAGATTTATGCAAAGCAACAGTTGCTTCTCCTGGCTAATTGGTAATGCCATATTTTGCTTCGTGTGATTGCAGAAAACCACTACCTTTTGATACGAGTGGTCACAGTAATTAAATTAAAGCGAAATTGAATTGAGTACATTTTATAAGTGGCATTTAGCTATTTCTTGTTTAAATTCTAGAGCAAGCAAGGTAGTACTTGGTTTTTCATACACAACTTGTATATTGTTTGCTTTCTTTGTTTCAGACAACTCAGTAAAATCTTCTTTGTATCTTATACGCTTAAGGTCAGATTTAAACAATTTGTTTTGATGTTTATACCTCTAAATTTAAAAATATATTCACGTAAATAGTATTGTAACACAGCTGTTTATTTCAGCTTTAAAAAGGAGTCAGGATAGAGAAACATACTTCTATAGGAATATACTGTATACATATTTTTAGTACATCTTACAATGTGTTTTTTTAAGTCGAAGGCCTTTTTTTTTGGTCTACCATTCCTAAAATGCATTTTATAAAGGGTGATGTCTCATGCAATTCATTTATTTTGAAGTCAGAACAAGGTCAAAAACTTAGAAATGTGGACTTGAAGGCATGAAGGCTCCACTTGTTAGGTGTGCACCGCTCAGCTGCACATGGGAAAAAAACGTTTTGTGAGAATGAAAGGATAAGAAAATCCCGAGCAGATACAAAAGAGCTGAGGAGAGGATCGGGCAATTGGAGCGCTGAGTAGCCCTGCTGGTTGTGTTTCTGTCTAGCAGGTTTAAAAAAATAAAAATAAATGGCCAGCCCCTTCACAGCGTTTAGGGACGGTGCAGGATGCCCGCTCTGATAGCGCCAGCTGAACACCCTGCCGGATTCTCCAGGTCTCCGTCTCTGTGTCCTAATCTCTTTAGGTGTGATGTGCCCTGGAGAGTCTTGAGCGCAGCCCCGTGGGTACGCTGTTTTCTAGGAATGTGAAGTGTGGAAATGATGGGGATTATGGGAAGACTGATGTGGGTGCCCATGCTCTCCAGTCACAAAGACTTTTGGCACCAGTGCCGCATCCCTGTAAAGTCAGTATTTTCCGTTTTTAGCACTGGGGCTGCAGAACCTCATCTTTATGGCGCCGAGATGAATGTTTTGGCTTAGTGCTAGCTTCTGTGCTGAATGGGGCAGAAGTGTGCCACCACTGCGGGAAAACGAGTGAAATTGAGAAACTGATGAAGAGGATGAGAAAAAATGTGACGTGGAGAAACGATGGCTGGTGGCTGACGGCCGATGCCAGGTGAAGCAGAGCTGTGAAAACATTTAAGCGGGTGCAGGTGGGGGAGTTCTGACTTCATGGTCCATTAGACTGATAAGTGTTTGTGCTTCTCGTGTGGCAGAATTTTTGAGTGTCTTAATTCGCCGTGTCGACAAGGTTGCAAATTTCGTGAGGCAGCCGGTGCCATCTGAAATTCAGCCATTCTGCTCTAAAATGCAAGAATGTTGTGGTCGGCGTTCTTCTTCTGCACATGTTAATTTCTGATATGTAAACACACTAACAGCTGCTCTCGTTTCGAATAGCAATTTGTGTTTTTACAGCACCTTTCAAAGTATTCATATCCTTGAATTTTTTTAATATTTTTTTTTATTCTACAACCACAAACTTTAATGTGGTTTGTGATGATTTTGCATATTTTCAAAGTGAAATTGAAATAATTTAATTTTTTTAGATTAAAAAATCAGTGCCTTTTTATTAGTGCTAAAACAGGTCAGGCACCAGCTCTTAACATCTAGAGACATTTGTTTTCATTCATCATAGTAAAATAGAAAAAAAATTGAGATAGAATTTAATCACTGTGTGACTAAAATGAAAAACAATCTAATTAATATTATCTTTAAATCTAAAAACAAAAAATTAAGATTTCTTTCATTATTACAACAATTTAACGTTATGTTTTAGGGGATTAATAACAAGCACAACCTGGTGATGCTCAATTTTTATTTTGAGAGCGGTATTTGCTTTCTAACTGTTTGCAGTGAATACAGTTCTTTGTTGATTCCACATTACTTGGTTACTTTTATCTTAGAGGAATCTTACAGCATGACGCTGCCACCACCGTGTTTATTGGGGTGGAGGAAAGTTTTATTTATTTTTTCAGCCGATGTGTCAAAATTATATTCTTCCCGCTAAAGATTTGTTCCAAAAGTTTCAGGTTCAGATGATAGATTGAATGTTGCTTCATAATGTAATTTATACTGAAGTTGTTTTAAATTTAAATTGATTAATCACACAGGTCGGGCTGTTAAAACTGAATTAATAGAGATTAAATTACACACACTTAGTCTTTATTTCATAATAAGACAACATATGGGGAAACATACATGCTGATAACATAAGCATCCCAGATTCGGATTTAAAAAAAAAAAAAATTCACAACTGGTCTTCACAATTATTTTAGGTTGGTCACAGGAAATCCTATTAAAATATATTGACGTTTGTTGTTTTACAGGACTATATTTGTGCTTTTGAAATTGTTTTAATCTTGAGTAAAAGTCACCTAAATGCTGCCTAAATTTCAAATGGTTTGAGATGTTGTTCTGTCAGCACTGATACTGGAAACAAAGCATGGTTCTCACTGGATGAAATATGAGAAGGAGAGGACTACTGCGGGAGCAACCAGTAGAGGGAGCCGTCCCGATCCCCCAGCATTTATCAAAGTCATTTAATCTGAACCAAATTTCAATTTCCATGAGTGGGAGATGCAAACATTGGGTGAGAAATCAGCATAATTTGAAACGCTCTGGGTGTATTCTGGCACAAATGGGTTTGCGCCCAGATACATTAAAGCTGCCTCAAATAGCTTTTAGGGGTTTTCTTTTCACGTTGCGCTGCGCCTCACACAGAGCTTGTCAGAAAATTGTGCAGCCCGCTCTTATTTATTTATTTTTTTCTTCAAGCTTACCTCATTCTGCGACTGTCACCGTCGTAGCCTTTTTCTGTTTGTGCCCAACGGACTAAAGGAGACACTAAGACACTGGGAGTGTGGGAGCCGCAGAGAGGCACATTGAACGGTGACAGAAGGAAAGAAGGGAAGGGCCCCTGATGTATGGGGAGGATGGAAGTGGAAGCATTATTCTCAGATCAGCATACGAGTATCTTTGTGTGACAGGGCACTGGAGAGGGGAGTCTAAGGGTTTGCGCATGTTTTATACACGCGCGCACGTACGTGTGTTTGTGTGCGCCGGGAAAGGGAGGGTGGCATCAGGGGAGACGTGGAAGATGAAGAGAATGAGCGTGCCGCTTAGGAAATGTCACACTGGGAAGATTTGCAGGTTTTGATCCTGGCAAATTAATGCAAAACCCCAGTGCAAGTATTTGATTTGGGAAAACTTTGGGAGCAGACTTGTCTCTTAATAATAATTATTGGGTTTACATTAATTTCCTTTCCCTTCTCTCTTCCACAGGAGAACTGATCACCGCTGCCTGCGAGCTGGGGGTAAGTATTAGCCGTATTGTTTAATCAATTCACTCATTAACTCTTATAAGCATTAGGGAAGTTTAATTAAGCATGGGCAGAAAGCAGATTAATTTACTTTCAGTCCACAGGTTTCCGCCCTGCTTTTCTATACACTTATTTTACTAAGTTGCAAGCAGAGAATGCTATAATTTGCAACCCGTTTTCCAAATCCAATTAAAGTCAATGGTAAGGCGATGGCTTTTGTAGGCTTTGCCTTATGTACGGTATAAGGCTTATTATATCCACCCCTCTTTTTTGTGTGTGTCTGTAAGCCGCAAAGAATGAACTAAATCGGGTTAACAGTTATAATAAGTTTTATTATTTAATAAAGTTTATTACGCCGCTGTGATCCTTTTAGGGAGGCTGTGTCGGTGTCACTATGCCAGTAATCCTGCGGTTAGCGCCGCAGTCCGTGTGGCCTGCCTGTCTGCCGTTCGGGCCTCCCCAGGGCCTCACAGGCCATCCCTTTGCCCCAGGCCGCCGGGCCCCCCCGTCCTGCTCCCTAGAGCTGCACAGTTCTTCCTCCATTTGCTCCAAGCTCCAGCCCTCTGCTTTCACGTCTCGATACCTCAAACAATTCCTCATTAGACCTTCTTTCTTCCTTCTTTCAGTTGCATACTCAGCTCTGTGTCGGCTTTTCTTGTTCTCTTACTCCATTTTTCCATTGCTCAAATTACTCTGCAAGACTTTTCCTTGTTTGAGGTGACTGTGGCGGCAGTCACTTTTTCACCTTTCATCTCTGTGCCCGTTTGCGAGGACCCGTCCCCTCTCCCTGCCTGTGCGGCTCGTGTTATCAGTGCCATGGAATGAGCCTGTGTTTAATGACTGAGCCTTTATCTGGGTGGAGGAGACTTAGCGGCTAATTGCTGTGATTGCCGAGATCCCCCAGGCGAGAGCGAGTGCGGCTCTTAGGCGGCTCGGAGGCTGAGGCTGTCGAGCACCACGTGCTTCATCGCTGCTCTGGGGAACTGTGTTGTCCTTGGGAAGAGGCCAGAGGAAGCGGGAGGAAATGCAGGCTGTAGCTTCACAGCAAAGTCAGCCACTGTCGAGTCAAGCTGTCTGATTCTTTTTATTTATAAAGATATGTCATTGCCTTCCAAAAGTATTCATTCCAGTTAAACCTCTTGAAATGTTATCATTTTAAAACTTTAAAAGATGAACAAATCAAACTGGAACAAACTGAAGGATGAATTAAAAGGAATCAAAAAAAATTATGCGTATTCTGATAACCAATATTAATATTGCAGTTATGTCAAATAGGCAGTATTTACTGATAATAAATATATATTTTCTTTCTCTTTGACACTGTTAGACAACAATCACAGTGCTAGATTGCTTCTCTGTTTTAGTCAAACACAACACAATCCTGTAGATCATCACCATCATTGTCACATGAACAAATACCACAACAAGATGGAAATACAAATGTTTGTTAATATCTGGTAATATGTGCCCAGTTGCACTCATCAGACTAAAAGTGATATGTTTAAAAAAAATAGTAACAACAGCCTACAATGATGTTGTTGGTGGTGATATTGTGCATGTTTTTCTATTTTATTTTGCTAATTAAAATAAAAAAAACCCTGTATTTTCCATTTCTGCCTGTTTATTAAACTGTAAATCTACCAACACACTGTTGACCACCTTAAGTGAACTTTAATCTGAGGAGAATACAAATCTCTGGATTAAAGTTAAGTTTTTATCCTAAAAATTAGGTAGAACGTTGATGCTGGTCAAGAAAGTCCAGTTTAAAGTTTGTGAAAAGTGATGTTCTGGTCACAGAGAACAAACTTTGGCTTACAGGGAAAACAGCATCTGTGGAAACACCTGTACATATCGTTTTAAACGCAGCATCTCCACAGCAGCATATGATGGACGACTAGGACGCTGGTCAGATGTGATGTGTAGGCAGATTAAGCTTATTTTTTTCTTTTTTAATCTTAAAAAAAAACAAAAGGAACAGAGACTCTGGAAATAGTCGGCTTTCAATAGAACAACTTCCCTAAACGCGCAGCCGAAGCTACATCAGTATCGTTTTGGTCCAAGCAGGTACAAACATAAATATAGAAGATTATCCAAGGGACGACATGAATATCTTTCTTCACTTTTATGCACTGTTTTGTGTTAATCTGTTACGTTAATCCCAATAAAGTATATTAATGTTTTAATGTCAGAAAATGTGCAAGAAATCCAGATCTCTGAATACATTTGTGAGCACTTAATGCCGTGAATTTACAAACAAAGGTCAAGTTAAAACAGTATGTAATTTTTTTAAACTGTAAAATCCCTGTACTCCTTGTTAGTTGGTCTAATTTGATCATTTTGTTCTTAGGTGGCTCATCCTCCAGGATATCCGGTCTTCACCCTCCTGGCCCGCTTGTCTATGTATCTGCTGCCCGCGTCATCTCCCGCTCACAGCGTCAACCTTTTGTGCAGCCTTCTGGGAGCCGCAGCTTGTGGTTGCTTCACTCTAACAGTCAGCAGGTTAGAAAATACAAGATTAATCTGTTTTTGTTTTTTTAAATTGCTGTAGTTTTGTGATATGTTGATTTTCGGTTTGGATAAAATATGTATGACTCGAGGTATGTTTGTTGTTAATTTATCTTTTTGAAATACAATTGAACAAATTCTAAAGTTCCACTTTCAAAGATAACCACAAACTTGGTGTATTTTTAACTGAAAAGAAAACCTCCTTCTACACTCTCTACCATCTTTATTATTTACTCATTAATGCTAAAAATGATATTCCTAGTCAAATATTTCAAGTTTAATAAACTTCCAAATGCATTTCCACTGAATTTAATCTTCGCAGCATAATGCTGCCACCACTATCAGACAATAATACCACCAAATCCGTGTTTTTTATTGAATACAAGAGTATAAAACGGGTTATACATACTTTTTTCAGAGCACTGTTTAAAAAAAAACAGAAGGGAAGAGTTTTTGAATGGAAGTGGCATTTAAACATTTCCCTGCTTATTTTCGATGCCGTCTGTTTCACGGAGCAGTATTTTTAGGTCCTGACTGACACGCGGCGTCCTCCCTGATCCTCTGTTCGGTATTCAGCGGCAGAACCCGGCCGCCCTCCTTCCTCTCGCCCGCCCGTTCTTTCCTATTTACCCATCAGCCACCCGTCGTGAAGTGCGTGTGTGTATGTATATCACAAATATCGCACGCCGCTGCCACTCCGCTGACGTCCCGTGTTCTCCTGCCCCAGCGTTGCCCAGCATGCTCCCAATCCTGAAATGGCACGATTTCTAATCTCCCCCTTCTTACCTCCAGTTTCTGAATGGAACAGGATCTGTAATTGTGCCTCTCCCTCTGGCCTCTGTTCAGCCACCTCTCCTCTCTCTCAGCCGTGAACACACGTTACAGTGTCTGCATTGTCATCCACCCACCCTGCAGTTCGGCCTGCGTGCTGACTCCCATCATGTAAGGAGCATTCAACGCAACGATGTGCGCCTTTTTATCTCGGGCGGTTAGCCGGACAGCCTTGCATGTCCATTATGCAGATCATAGTAATGTTCCACGTTGCATTATTGGTGGTTTTTTTAGTGTACGCGTTTCCCTTTTTTGTCCAGTTTATGCAAACCAAAACGTTTTCAGTCCTCCACGTCTAATTTTCTTCTCTCATAAAGGGAGCATGATGTAATTTCTGTGAGAGTGCAGCAGGAGAACAAATGAAGAAGAAACTGCATGTGTTGCCAGATGTGTGGTGCCATGCCTGCATGTTTTTTTGCTGACAAAAAAAAGCCAGGTTATGACATGAATTAGGGATTGTAAAATAACAGTTTTTGGTTCAGACTGCACCAGCATTGGCTCAGAGACGATGGGTGCAGGTTTGATGTCTTTCATTTTAGTTTTATTGCATTTACTGATCACCCAGCAGGATGGAGAACTGGTTCCTTGGCAGAAAAATATGATATTGGGGTTTAACTGTAGCTTTATTGTAATCTCTGAGGATTTAGATTCAGTTTGGTGGATTATACTCCATCAAATGGTCATTATGAGCGGCTAAAACCAGACTCTCCACCCAGTCAGGTTCAGCGGAATGGCGAACATTTAAGCCAGTGCACAATCACATTGCATAAAATGAAGTTTGAGTGTATAATCTATGTTGTCAGTTTGAAAAAATAAGCATAAAAATCTTCAGTTTTTTTCTGGTCATGTCCTAATTTAAGTTGAGTTCTTAGTCTGTGGTAGTTTTTGTGTGGATAGGAGGTAAAACGGTACTTTTGAAGAGAACCGGGCACTTTAAGAGTTCCTATGCTGTCTGGAATACATTTAAAATAAGTCCTTAGTTGTTTTTTCCCCCAAAAATATTTGATCCAATTTCTGAATATAACCAAACTTATTACAATCAATTATCTTGGTGGACGTCTGGAGGCTTCAACGCCCAAATGATGAGCAGTATTGTTTTTTTTCTTGTCGCCGTTCATTGTAGGTTTTCCAGAATCTCTTACTTTGTTTTAGATTTAAAATGGTCGTCCAGTTTGAAAAACTCATCATCAGGTTTTTTTCTCTCTTACAATGAAAGTAGGTTTTCATTTACATCTTCATTCATTTAACTGGAAATTCAATTATTTTGTCTGAAAAAACCTTCTCAAATTCAATTTCACATTTCTTTATAGCACAGTGACAGTGGAGAGGTGCGTGGCTATTGTAAACCTATTGTAAATCATTGGAATCACATGTTATATTTTTTCACTTCACTTGTGGTACATTGTTTTCATATCTGGAATAGTTTGGTTTTTCTTTTTAAGCACCTTGTAGGTTGTGGCTTATGGCTTTATTATACACCAACTCTGACTTTGATGGATGTTTTCCCATGTTAAAAAAAATGTTTTTGTTGTTTTTTTTCTTTCACTGCTGCCTCATTTTTAATTAGTATGATCAGACATCCGACCATCCATCAATTAATGTGTTCATTTGTCTGTCTTTACATCTGCCAACCCATCCTTTACCTGTCTTCTCTCTGGGTTTTATTGCAGATAAAATGAATCAGCTAGTTTCAATGAGTTTTTTGTTATTTAAAAGCAGCTTAATGAGACTCTAGAATTTTTTTCAGTCTGGAAAACATGCGTAACTTTGACATGACGGCTCCGCAAAATACACAATTCTAACATTGATTTAGTCCCTGATCATAAAGTCTCCTCTGACCTTTTCCCTCCTTACTAAAATGACCAGCAGAGGATTCGTCATATCTCCTGAAGTGACACACCCTTGCAGAGTCTTTTCCTTCAGTAATTAGGCTCAGAAAAGTCATTGTCTCTGTTACGTTTGTGCTCAGAAATACACCCAGCCCCAATCAAACGATTGTGTCATGTGATTATGTTCAGATGGGGAGAAATATTGAAATTAATGCGGGTACTTGTTGGCAGTTTCCCTCCAATGATAAATTTGTAAGACCTTGAAATTTGTCTGGAATACACCCAACATGGCGAGCCTTTGATGTATCAGTTTAAATTAGTCGGCCAGATTGCCGTGGTTAATGTGGAGGGAATGTAAGTTGATAGGCTCAGGAAGCCAATTCTCTCTCTTGCATAAGTTTAAATGCAGCATTTTAGCCTCCCTTTGATTTGTCAATTACAGCCCTCTTGGCTCAATCATGCAGTTCGATTGCCAAATTGCATGTCTTTTTATGTTTTCACACCGCGGCCTGACAAGCCTTTGAGGATGCCGGACGTGATGATAATCACCATTGATTGCCCTACGAGGTTTTCACGGAGGATGTGTTTGGTGAAGTGCCACAGGTCTCAGTCGTGAGTTGGTGGAGGAATGTTACCCTTCATAGCAGGATAATCCGGACAGCTCCGTATTTTTTTCTGTGCTCTCTCTCATTTCACAGTTTATCAGCTAAAGCTGCTCTGAATCTCTGCTACCTGAGAGGAATCTCTCCCCGTTCCCGAGCTTATCCTGAGAAACCAGGAGCGGGTGCGTTAAGACCTGACAGCCATCATATCAAAGGGGGGGGGGGGGGGGGGGGGGGGGGGCGCTCAGTCATCAGCACTTTTGGTTTTATTACATAAGAAACCTGCAAAAGCAAATAAGCCTGGCCTCCCTTTCCCTCCAGAGAGTGCACAGCTGATGCCTCAGTGGACGTGAGGATGGGCCCGCAGCCATCTCCTGCTCCTTATAAGAGTCCTTCACCATATGGTCACCCCCAGGTGACCACATTGCCCTTCCTTCTCACATCTGCTACACCCGGTTTGAAATCTTTATCCAGAGTAGACTCAAGAATAAGCGTTTTCTGGAGATGCGACACTTACTAAGGTCTGAAGTTATAATACAAACTTTAGAACATTGAAGTGTCTTTTTTTTTTGGTTCACCCACTATGTTTTTACTGTCAATTTATTTTGATGTTTGGCTTTTTTTTCTGTTCTATTACACTTATTAAATGAATCAATTACATTAGATGTCCAATTTAAAAAAAACAAATCTACCTTTTTATTTAATAATTATTGGATGAAAACTACTTTGACTAACCTTATGCGTTTTTGCTGAAGATAACATGGAAAGGGAAGGATCTCTGAAAGGCATTCTCTCTTTATTGTTAAAATAAAGCAATAAAAGAAAACCGTTTCCTTACTAGAAGTGTCTTACAGCTTAATTTAAACACCTCACCCGCTGTGTTTCTATCATATTATTATGCTCATTCTAAAAAAACAAACTGATTAGAAAATGTTCTGAAATCCTTCTACTACTTTATGTCTCTTACAGCCGTGCTTAACGTGAACATGTGACGAAATTACACTTTGCGTTTTGTGGTTGATTCACTCCAAAAACGCCTAATTTTGTTAGTTCACTTTTTTTTTTAACTGTTTAAAAGTTATCTCATAATTTCAATGACAGAAACATAGCCACAGATGCTGGAAGTAGCTAAATGTGTGTTTTTCTCTCAGTAAGCGCTTCCACACAGAAGAGGGTTGTCAGCTAAAGCTGCTTGTATGATACCTTCACTGACTGAAAAACCAAGATTGTATTTTTAGCTTTCAACCAGCCAACCACACATCTGGGTTGGTGAATAATAAACCTCACTCTTTGAGCTCACCTTCCGATTTCCCTGTGCTTTTCCAGAACCCCCCCTCCCCAGACCCTATTGTTCCCTTTCTGCTGTATCTCATGTGTCGTTTTGTATGTAGTCCAACAGACCTCCGCTGCTCTCCCCATCCTCAGCATGACCAATGGTTCCCCCAGGACTTATCCTCTAATACAGTTAAACAGATGTCTAATGAAGATGTTATTTCCTCATTACTGGCTACGGCGGCTGAGCGGTGGCGAAGAGGAGGGCTAGATAGACAGCCGAATACAGTAGCAGTTTAATATTCCTTTTGCCCGTGGGCCTGAGATTGTGTCTGTCTCGGACGTCAATATTACATTCCTCGCCCACCACAGGAAGCCTTAATAAGGCGGCAGGCACAGAGGCAGATCAGACTCGGCAATTACAATTCACCCAGAATTAGTTAATGGAATCTATACAGCAACGTTTATGTATGGCTGGTGTGTGCCTAATGACTTTGTCGGGAAAAGCAGCAATAGAAATGGTTTCTAGAGGGTTCTGTAAATTGTTTTTTTTTTTTTTACTCTTAATTTTTGTGTGTGGGGTGGGAGATAAAGATGGCATTCTGGGAGAAATTGTCATGTCAGTGGCTGCATTGTTTGTGGAGAATTGTGGTGATTAATTTTACTTGCACTTGTTGCTCAGGAGCTCTCTCCTGGAAGGCGGGATGTCTGACATCCCTCGTTTATCCTTCTCCAACATCCTTTACATTGGCACGTAGGATGGGACAAGGAACGCAGGGATTGGTTCCTGGGTTGGTTCACATTAATAAATAAATAAATAACAACCTTGAAGTTTACATACTTAAATTTTAGGTTTATTTTTTTGAAGTATTACAGAAAACCTTGTTTTGTATATATTTGTTCAGTAATATGTCCGTGATCTACAATCTGTAGGCAAATACATATTTTTTTATCTACGTCTGAGGTCAGGGATTTTTTTATTTGAAGAAATTGACAAACAACTTTTTGCTGTTGTAAATTAACACCGGGTAAGTTTAGATGAGAGCAAGTGCTTTAAAAGGTTAATTAAAAATAAATGCACATGAATATTCATAAGAAAAGAATGCAAGCATTATTTCAAGAACGAGTCATATCAACAGCTGAAGGAAAAAGCTTTTTTGTCTGCCATTTTTCATGATTTAGAGCCCCTCCTAAGGAGACTGAGGGCATTTCACTGTATAGGTTCAGTGACCCTGAAAGCTCTATTATCATTTCTAGTTTAGTAGATGGGGCATCATGCAGCAGCTGACATTTTTGCAAGGTTTTTATTATTTTCTTTTAATTATATTTTTAACTTGATTTAGAAGTTAACATGAAACTGTTGTAGGGAGGCCAGTACCGTTCATATTAAGTGCATAATTTAAGAGCTTAGTAAGCTAGCATGTCTTTTTTATTTGTTTATTATCCACAAAGTAATGTTAAACTTAATAAGGATTAACCTCGAGGGTGGAATATAAAAAGAAAAAAAATTGACCAAGAATGGATCCCAGAAGATCTCTATAAGGGAGTACCATTTAAACAACTACTGATTAAGCTAGAAGTAGAAAGCCCTACCCATGCAAGGGCAACACATGTAATAAATTCACACAGTTGAAGGAAAAGTGTGATGGTACAATAAGCTCTCTTAAATTCCTAAAACCCCAAGATTCTTTGTGAGGGGGTCAGCATTTACAAGCAACTCTATAAAGATGTGCGTTGCTTCCCCATAATTTGTTGCCCATGTAGAAACATGTTATGCTTTTTGAGCCTTTTGTCACTGTAAATAGAGAAACATTTTTAACGTTTATAGTTTAAAACTGAAAAACACTGCAAAGAAACTTTCACCAAATAAAACAACGCATAGATATCATATTTGGTTATAGGTTCTGGTTTTGTTTCCCTCTGGCATCATACATCGTTACCATAACTCATTATTTATCAAAAACCATTTGGTGAAGTCATTTTAAATAAATGGAAGAATTGTCTTATTTCTTATGCACTATGTAGCTTTTTAGTAAGTCTTATTGCAGCTGTTGTAGCAGTTTATCATTGATTATGGCAAACTGACACATTGCGGTATTTGATGTAGCTCAGCCTTTGATTTCCTGACATACATTATCATTTAAATGTTTGTCGATCCTGCTTGGCTTTGAAACTTCAAAGCAACACATCAGACACTTACCCTTCATATAATAGCTGCTAAGTACCCTGGCTGGGGTCCTGGCCAGTGGGGAGCCCCCGGGGTTTGTGTGAGCGAGGGCCAGCTGGAAACGTCGGCCTCAGCCTGAGCCGGCCACCTCCTCTCCGGGGGCTTTCTACCCTCTTCAGGAATGTGTGATTCGTTTCCAGCGCCGCCACCATTCACTTAGAGAGCAGCGCAGCTCTGATCCACAGTAGCATAGCTGTGGTATTGTATGCACCCCTGGGTGGTGTGTGACAGCGGCTTGCTTGGCCAGCTCCATTGTAAATCCTGATTCAGTACAGAGAGCTGGTGTAGGCTTTTTTTCCTGTGCTGTTATTTAGCACATAATTGATGCTGGTGTTGCTTCGACTCATGTTATAGAACAAATTGAGTTAACACACGGGTTTCATTTGGTTCCTCAAGATGAATATTCACAGATTTACACAAAATAAGATTGCAACCTTGAATTTTAAGTTCAGTTTATCATCAATTTTTTTCCTAAATTTCGCAAAAACAATTTTTTTTAACATGGCAGTCTAATTTATCATTGAAAAATTATCCTAATTCAGTTATTTACTTCAAAAAGACATATTTGTGAATTGTATACATTAATTACTCACAGTAATTAAATTTAAGTTTTCATTCATTTTTAATTTAATAAATATTAACAGCTTATGAGAAAAAAAACATGTTCTCAGAAAATGTGAATATTATATAAGACAGAAGGCCACTGCTGTTCTTAAAGTTTTAGATTCAATCGTGCTTGTGTAAAGTTAAGTGGAAGAAAAAAACTGGTTTAAAAGGTTTACCTGGAACAGATAACTGCAGTCTTGAGAAGATTGTGATGAAAACTGTTTGGGGAAGATACAAGAAGTGTGTCCTGAAGATCGATTCTGTGCTTCAGGAATCACCAAACACTGTTTGATTGATAAGCAAGTCTCATAACATAAAGAATCTCTGGGGTGTTGTAGAGAGAAACTAAATATTTAATTTTCTATTCAAACCAACAGAAATAAATCATTCAATTTATATACATAAAAAATTTCTCTTATCAATTGAATTAATGACATAAAATAATGTTTTTTATATTTAATTTTATCGAGATGCACCTAAATTTGCTGTTCAGTTAATCACCTAAACGATGATGCAGACACTTTATGGCCGGGCAGCACATCTGGAGGTAGAACAGTCTTGTTGACTGTTGTTGTTTCCTTCTAAGTCTGAACCAGCCCATTTTCACTCAGCAGCATCCTGCTCTGCATTAAGCGGCGACAACAGGGAACGCAGCCATCCCTGTGTCAGGATGACTCCTGTTTGTATCCAGACGTCTCGAGAGCTTCAAAGCCAAGGGGGTGAGCTGTGGAAACACCCTGGAGGCTCACTGGGACCCAGGTGGTCCGGCTCAACCAGACGGGTCATTTACAAGCTGGACTGTACTCGCATCACTGCACTCTTAATGACTGACAAGCTCTACCAGAGAGATTTGTCAGGCATTTGAAGAGCATAAAAAAAAAAAAAAAAAAGCTGAGAAACTGGACCGTGTGTGCTGGAAGACATAGACATCAGATGAAGTTCAGAAAAAGGGGCAGACCTTGTTAAATAACCGCATTGCTGGACCCCCCATGACTAAGTGTTGCCCACAAACCCAGCCCCCCTGCTAAGTGCACGAGCTGTGGGCTAATTGTCATGCAGTGAGGTAAAATTCTGGGTGCGGGAGGTCTGTGCACCTCAACAAAAGTCCCCGTCTGCTCCGCTCCCTCGCGCTGCCACCCCTCTTCATCCTTCCCGATGGTTACAACTAATTCCTGGAGGGTGCAGCGTGAAAGACGTCGCTATCTCTTATTAAGACCCGCGACTCGACGCCTCACCCTCCCCACTCCTTTTAAGTGCACACACTCCCACATATACTGTACACCCTCATTCAGAGAACACAGAGGGAAATAGTGGAGGGTGGGAGAGAAAATGGGAAGTAGTCAGCAAGCGGGAGTTTTTTTATTTTTTTTTCTACCCCGCTCTCGCTCTCCCTTTCCTTTTTCCCTGATTTGCCGTGCTTTCCTCAGAAAGCTCCATTGTTCCCCTAGCCTAAGTCTCATCAGGCCTTTTGTGGCTGACTATCACAGCGGCAGGCAGAGAGCTGGAAATGTATAAATGGTATCATGCCTTGTGATTAATGGCGGTGCTTATGAGTCAGGTCTGATAACGGGCCTGCTCTCTACTCAATTTCAGATACCGTTAATGGAATCTGTCTTCTGCGATTGTAATGTGAGAGCGCCTAATTTGCTATGGAGCTTGAAGCTGTCACCGGCAAGGGATTGTGGGGTCATAAGGGACCTGGCAGCCGTTTGGCCTGCAGCTTGTATCTGCGGTGCTGAATAGAGCAGCTCTCTGCCTGTCACTTAGCTGATAGGCTGATGAGGACTCTAAGCCACTCCACACAATAGTGGAAAGGGCCATACTGCCTGACTTCTCTAATTGTCGAGCCTGTTCATATTTTAGAGCCAGCATGCCGGGGACTGCTTTGCCTTTTTTCTTTCTTTTCTTTCCTATTTCTCGTCATGAACTTTTTTTTTTTTACCCTTTTCCTGTATTTCATCCTACATCCCGCACCCCGTCTCACCCCAATAATGCACACTTTTCTGCACATATTCCCCCCACTCCCTAATCCCCCCCCCCACTCTGTGTCTCTGATATTAGTAAGTGGTGGGTCTTAGCGTATGACAGATTATCCCAAGTTTGCCTCAATTACCACAGAGGAGATGGTAACGGCACAGGAGAGGAGGAAAAGAAAAACTTATGTGCAGACGTTATATTTAAGCAGCTGAGGATAAAGCGCTATCTCCACCATGGCAGTTTCTATGACCGTCTGTTCGAGATCAACTGGCTGCTGGGAACGAAGTTCTGATGAATTATCTCAAATAGGACTGGGTTTTTATTTTTATTTTTTATTGAAGGTCTGGTTTGAGAAGCAAAATTGGGCAGAGGGAAGATTATTTCTGGTCCCTAAATTAGTCTGAAAGAAGTAGGAGCTTATTTTAATGTAGTTAAAGTTGCTGACTTTGTTGTTTGTATTTTTCTTTTTCTTTTTTACTAAATTTAAGCTACATGAATGAATCTGCTAAAAATCCCCCCTGTGATCGACTCTGATTGGTCAAATACTGCAAAATCAGATTTGTTTTATAATTCAGTTGATGCATCAAAACTCTAATTTCCCACCATTTTTCATCCTATGAACGCATCAGCCAACAACATATATTTCAATACAGTTGAACCGCCTTTATTTAAAAAGAAATCAATTATTAGACACAAATGTTTAACGCATAAATCTAGATTGGTGCGGCTCTATTATATAGATGTGTGGCTTGTAAAATTGTCCGGTATTTCTACCTTAAATACATATTTACGTCTGTGTTTAAAGAAAAAAGGATATGACATAAACACATTTATTTCTTGATTTAATTTAATTTGTCTCTTAAATTAACATCTAAAAGTTGTATTTTTTGTATTTTGTATTTTATTTGTATGTATTTTTTTCATATAAAACATCTCTAGTTCTTACTACTCATAACAGCAAAAATAAATAAATAAAATGCTTCCACGTCTTTTGTAACGATTTAATATACTCGACCGGATTTGGTCGATTATCAGCTTTACTGATGCTAATCGGTGACCAGTAAGTTAGAAACTGTAAAATCAGATCTTTTTCAGTTTATTGTTATTATTAAAAGCCACCCACCCACTTTCGAGCTTGCATCAGCATGCTTGGAAGCCATTTAAGAGTTGCTAATCTCTTCGTCCCGCAATGAGCAGCAAATATTCCCACATCTCCCACACCTCCGAGTTCTCATTATAGGGGAGAGTCGAAAAAAGCAGGAGCCTCTTAAAGTGGCATAGGCGTCAGATTCGGCTATCTTGCAAAGTCACATTTTTTTCAAATATTGCTTTTAATAAACAGTTCAGCTATTTTAACTTGTTCTTGTTAATAGTGAAGTCAAAAATATCAGAACAACATGAATCCTGTTCCTGTTTTCCTGCCTAAAAATCCTATCAGAAGGTCAAGTTCTACCAAAACCCTGAGATTAAAAATGAGACAGGAAACTCTCATCCCTGCGTCTCTAAAAAAATGTTTTTATTAAATGTACTTGTTGTTGGTCTTTGTTAGGTTGACAGGTCCTGGACCCGGTGCGGTCCTGGCTGGAGGCCTGTTTGCCATGTCTAGGCTCAGCTGGCAGTGGTCAATGGTGGCAGAGGTCTTCACCCTCAATAACCTTTTTGTCGGCCTGCTCTTCTTCTTGATGGCCAGCTTCAACTGCGCTGAAGACTCCAGGCAGAGGACCAAGGTATTCCTGTTGAACCAACCCTTAGTTACTCTTCTCGAATCGACAGGGTTGCGATGTTGTGATCGTTTCTGCTAGATTGCGCATTGGGGAGCATTTTGTTGCGGCCTGGGACTTTGCAACCAACACACTCTGGTCCTTTATGTGCTGATCATTATTCCCTGGGTCCTGTACCGACTCTATGCTCTAAAGGTAAGTCTAAACTAGACCTAAATAGATATAGTAAGAAAACAAACGTCAAAGATTGATTTGTTAAACATTTATTTTCCGATTTAAACAGGAGCTCTCTTTATGGGGCCTTGTATCTCTGGGCTTTTGCTTCATCGCTGGGTTTCTCCCCTACATCTACCTCCCCATCTCGTCCTACCTCAACACGGCCCGCTGGAGCTGGGGGGACCAGACCACGCTCTCCGGTTTGCTGACCCATCTGCTGAGGGCAGAGTACGGCACATTCAGCCTTGTACGCACTGGTTACATTTCTGTATATGGATTTGCAAATTTAGTTTCAGATAAAAAAAAGTTTTTACATTTGTACTTTTTCATGTTTTGTAGGCAAAGACGGAAACGGACGTGAGCCTGAGCGCAATGCTGCAGTGAGTTAATCTTTCTTACCCTAAATATTAAAAGTGTATGCACGCAGTGATTTTCATTTTTATTTGAAAGTTTATGTCTCACATTAATAACAGTTGTACTTTGCTTGAGTTTTCAGTTTTCAGATTAGTTGCCATAACTTATTTAATGTGACTTAATGAGAAACCCTGTTGGATTTTATTGATGTAACATTTTCAAACATAAATGCTCAACATGAGTATAAAAGTCACATTTATTTTACCTGTCCTCATGCGTGGGATGATTATGCATATTCAGTCAAATTTATAATGCTGTTGGTGTCAAAGCCCTACCAGAACATAAATGTTCGCTTTGGATTCATCCTTTTAGAAAACAGTTTTTGGATTATTTTCTAGTTTTGTCACAATTTCAACCATCCGATTCAAACCATTACTGTCATTTTAAATAAAGCCGGCTAGAATGTTGAAAAACCAAAACCTGGACTTTAAGGTGCAAGCCTGTCGTGAACTGGCAGATGGTGGAACACCAGCACCACTGTTCCCACCGAAACCAGGATTGATTGAAAAGGAAAGCAATGCGAAAAAACTGGCTGCTTAGCAACTCCATGTGGTAAACATGGACGACCCTCATGGCTTCTGGTGACACATTTTATGGTGAGATGATGTAATGGTGGCACTACTTGGTCACCCTGAAGTTAGGTTAGGACTTTTAAACCTAAAAAAAAACACTGCATCAGCGGTTAAATTTGGCGCCTGCTGTTCTGCTACATGACGTTGGTGTAATGACGAAGCAACTTCTCCTCAGAATAACAACTAAACACTTGAAACTTTAACTCAACTGAGTGTTTCAAAAGAACATAGAAACACAATCCGCACTTATTTTTGAACAATTAAAGCCAGCTGAAATCATTAAAGACTATAGTCGAAGACAACGGAAGGTGCATATTTTATATGCGTAAAATGTTTCCCGTTTATCTGAAGAGTTTAGCTGTCTGTGAATCTGACATTTGTTTTTCATGATAGAGCGAAAGAGAAGCTGAAAGTAAAGCAAGGGCTTTGATCTCAAACACACACACTGAGGGCAAATTTAGGTCTGCCGATGGAGGACGGAGCCATTAAATGCTGTCTGGTTATGGTTGTTTACTCAGGTTTAACTGCAGACACGCCAATCTTCCCAAAGAGCCAAGATTCCCTTCTTCCTTCCCGGCTCAGTCTGATGGCTTTTGTTCTTGCTGTTCCACTCTCCCCCATCAGAGAGCATGAACGTGCTTATGGGGCCAGAAACGCTGCGTTCTGTGTCTCTTGCCGTTTGAACTGATCACTCAGCTCTGGTGGTGAACCGTGACGAGCTGTGATGACAAACACTGCAGCAGAGCGGGAGAAATTGTATTTCATTTATTTATTTATTTTTCTCCCTCCCCACTACTAAATATCCTCCAATTGCTTTCCGCCATCGCTACAGTCATCCCACTGCCGCTATCTTTCTCCAACTGATGGGACATGAGTGGACGGTGGGGTGCATGTTCATCTTAGGACCTCCCACCACCAGACCCCCCTCTGCCAGCCTCCCACACCTTCCCGTCACCCCCGCTGCTTGACGGACACGCACACCTTCAACGTTGGAGGAGAGAGAGACGGACATGACAGGCATGTCGCTCCGGAGACGTAAACCCGCTGGAGACGTTGACACGCACTCTCGCAGACCCAGGGCTCATGAGCACGTCGCACACAGCGTTCATTTGGAGATACAGAGACTCAATAAGCTGTCAAATAGAGATGGGTATTAAGTAGAAGGCAGGGAACTATCTCTCTGCACTAAGCGAGTGCTTTGTGAATGACAGGCACTGTGAGGAGAGGACAGGGTTGCCCGGGACGGATGACACAGTCATTCGTATCCGTCAAGCCGATAGAAAAAAAAAAACCCAGACGCACAGTCCAGGGATTTTGTTTTTATAAGGGAATGGAGGGCGTTTGATAATTGCTGTCCTTGACTGAAATATCATGCAGGGTAATTTAGCTTGTCTTTGGTGTCCATCACTTGCTACACATACACATATATATATATATATATATATATATATATATATATATATATATATATATATATATATATATATATATATATATATATATATATATATATATATAT
>JAVLVB010000602.1:93853-136704 GCA_032876305.1 Orestias chungarensis
CAGGCTCACATGATGACTTGTTTTTAATGTGAGCAACATGTTTTTTTTTGTAGTCTTAAGTGTATTTAACAGCTTTACAGTAATGAGTTTGTGATTCAGAGGCTGGCAGTCAGCTCTAAATGACTCAGTCTACATTAGAAAAATCAATCATGCACCTCTTAGCAGCTCGCTAATACATGCAAGCGCCTTGTTAGTATTTATAATAAATGCTCAAACAAGTGTGCTTTTAATAAGGTATCATAATACTTTGGGTCTATTGACAGGATATTGAGTTAGTTGTACATACTGTACGGTGAGCAGCAAAATGTAGTGCATACTTCTGAAGTGGAAACAAGAAAGATCCTTGATTTTTTATTTTATTATTATTTTTAAATAAAATAAAAAGTCAGGGGTAAATGTTATAAATTGTACCCCAGCTAGAAAGAGAATATCCATGCCAATCACAGGTCTTTTGCAGACTCTGAAAAGCTTTCCTTTCCAGCTATTTGAAATGTCGATTTCTATGGTTTTCTGGTTCCTTGGTCTTTTTAATGCTGTGTGTGCTCGTCTATGTTTTCTAACAAATCCTCTGAACTCAACTCTCTTCTGAGATCAGTTGGATTTTATGAAAACATTTCTGTTTTAATAAAAAAAAATCCACATTTTTTAAATTCCAGGTCAAGATGATCTTTTTAGTGTTGATTTATCACATACAATAATTAAATACATTCTAGTTTGTGGTTGTAACTATTGATTACTGGGAAGTAAAACCTAATGCATTATATGATTGTTGTCTAATTAATTTTTCCTTTTTAGGACCTGCTGCTCAGTTTCCGGGCTGTTGACTGCGATGCTCCTTGTCTACTCTCTGTTTTTTGCATGGAGAGCTAACCTGGACATCAGTCGACCTTTACTGCTTGGAGTGGTATTCAGCTACATATTTCTCTTCAACATCATGTTTGAAAAATTCCAGCTGCCCAAAGCGTTGGTGCTTTTCTGCTGTGACTGATTCTTGCGTACGTTTATTAGATGTTTTACACATTTGTGTGTATCTTCCTGCAGGTGGAGCGTTTTTGGCTCCAGAGCGACGCTGCGGTCTGTGTGCTGGCCGGCCTCGGTTTGAGCCACACCCACTATAAGCTGGAGAGGTGGCTGGGACATGGGGCGCTGTGGAAGACCATCGGCTGGATATTCACCTTAGCTCTACTGGGACAGATGGGACGCACCAACCACAGGTGAGCATTTTGAAAAATTAGAATAAATACACCTCTTGTCATTGACTTATGAGGCAAGCAAACATGCAAAACTGGGTTATATTTATTTAATTGGATGTGAGACAACAGACTGTTATGTGGATAAAGCGGTAAACGATTAAATTCGTTGCCTGATATTTAAATGAGGACGTAGTGAAAGTAAAGCAAAGTCAGCAGTTGAAACTTCCTTTTCAGAGTTCACTGAATCATTTCTGCGTCCTAGATTTGTTAGTTAAACTCTCCTATTTATTTGGGGGCTCAAACTCCAATTCATCTTTGTAACATTCAAGTTTGCAGACAATTACAGACCCAATTTTACAACAGCAAAGATTTTGATCACAGACTGCATAATTATTATAGCTGCATTGTGTTGCACTTCCACGGGCTATTAGTAATTCCAGGCTGTAATTGTGTTTTTGCAGCAGGCTTTTTTAATTCTGCCCAATCTTTGAGCATTTATCTGTCAGTTAAACAGTACTCCTGCTGCAGAAGTTAACGCTGGAACCAAACAAACACAGAGCCTGAAAAAAGTGATTATTCGCCCTAGAACTTTTTCATTTTTTACCAAGTTACAATTAACTTTATAGGTGAAAATGTTTCGCTGGTTTTTACATGATGGACCAACATTAAGTTGTGCATAATTGAGATTTGGAAGTAAAACTCAAGTGGGTCATGTATATTTATCCACAGCCTGTAGTTAAATACAATTAAACAAAATCCAGCGCGAATTAATTGAAATGAGAGCACTTTTTGAAGTCTTTCATTAAAGAAGGTTGATGGAAAGTGCAAAATTCCTGATAACCTTCTCAAATTTGCAAAAAAAAAAAAAAAGCTTTTAAGCTTGTTTAACATAGTTGTTGGCTTTTCAAAAAAAAATGTTAATGCGTTAAAGGAGAAATGGAAATGCTTTTGGTGAAATTCAGGTATTGTGAACTTATGCTACTGCCTGCGTCTAATGAAATGAAACTGTAGCCTTAGGTCTGCCACGACCGACTCCCAGATGGCTGCTTGTACCAACCCAGGTACTGCTGGAGGTTTCTTCCTGTTATAGGGGAGTTTTTCCTCTCCACTGTCGCTACATGTATGCTCAGTGTGACGGATTGCTGTAAAGTCAATGGCAACACAAGCCGTTGTTTCGGTCCGCTGATTCCAGAGGAGTGAATGCTGCGAGTCAATGACTCGGTGCAATCTGCATCCTTAGATTGGAAACTTTTTCAAGCTGATTTGTAATTATGCATCTATGATTTTAATTGATTTTCTTGTAAAGTGCCTTGAGACGACATCTGTTGTAAATTGGTGCTATATAAATAAACTAATTCTTGATTCTTGATTTACTCCAAACCACTCCAGAAACATGTCTTTTTCTAAGTTGTTTTAGGGGAACATTGTAAAAGTTTGCTCAGAATTTGCTTGACAGTTGGATAGAAACAAAGCTATGGACACTCTCTATTTAACCTGATTGAGCTTGAGCTGTAATATTAACAAAAACGAGGATTTTATCACTAGATTTGCAAAGCTGATTAAGACATACTGTGAGGGATTTGCAGCTCTAATTGCGTCAAAGCTGGCGCCAGAATAAAAAATGTGCTAATGTAAATGCCAGGGGCATGAATACTTTCCCAGTCTGTTGTCTGAGTAGAGAAGTTCAGTGCTTCTGCTTTTTATAGTTGGGGGGAAATAAACCCTGCCTTTGACTCCTTATGAAATCCCTGCCCAGCTGCATGTTTTTCCTGAGTCAACCTGATTTGTTTCTCCTGCACTTCATAACACAGGTCTTAACTCCACATGTCAGGTTTCTCCTTTGCTCGCCTCGTTGGTAGAGGCTAAAGAGAGGCACAGTTAGCACGCAGATTCCTCTCACAGCGCTCAGTCTGAGATGTTAGCCGTCCGAGAAGGTGGATTATGCCGACGTAGCGCCGCAGAGTGCCAGACAGCCATCACTGACTGGCTTTGATCAAGTAGGAGAGCATGGCCTGTGCTGTCAGCCCAATCACACCTGTCTCCCTACGATTAGATAGGCAGCTGGAGAGCTGTTTGAAGAAAGGGGGTGGGGGTGGTGGGGGGCCCCCAAATGACTTACTCTAAGAGCACCCAGAAAGCATACAGTACATATAAACAGACCATTAAGCAAAGGTAAGGGTGCACTTATTTCTGAATGATCATGACTGACTGCACGGTAATCACTTCAGGGAGTGTGACCAGAGCAGGAACGATGTGGTGGAGCGCTTCGGCAGGGAGCTTCTGGCCTCCTTCCCAAAAGACTCACTCATCCTGACCAGAGGAGACCTGCCAGGAAACTCTCTGCGTTACCTGCACTACTGCCAGGACGTCCGATCGGATATCCGCCTGGTGGACCAGGAGGTCAGACTCGCCGTTTTTTCTGCCTCTTTTCACGGTCCAACTTTTCTCCTTAGGGTTCTTGATAACAATAAAAACAAAGAATAAATGCAAGGAAATTGTAATTATTACAAAATGAGTTTTTATTGACACAAACAAAATGCATTGTAAGTTTTCTGTGAAGTATGTAATAATAGTTTTTATGAAAAAAAAATTTTTTTTAAATTGATTAAAAAAAATCTATGCACGGAAGGATTCTATAAAATCCTACAATGTATAGCAACACATACAAATGCATGAATTAATTTCAGTTTCAAGCTTCCTAGATTTGAGCATAGAGGTGAACAAGCATTGATAACCATAAATACATTCAGATATATCAGTGAACTGGCTGTTAATCAGAATCGGGTGTTTATTTCTTTTTGCTTGACCAGTCCAGATTGTTAATCTGTTGGTGAGGGAACTCCCCACACATATGAGGTATCAGGTCCCTCTCAAGAACAAAAACATCTGTGTGGTTACTAAACAAACAACAACATACGAACCTAAGTGTGGTGTCATAAAAATAAAGTCAGTGGAAACACTATAGATGTAGGAAGCTCCTAAATGTAATGTAGGTATGTTTCCTGTTCATTCAGGCTGTTGCACAAAGTTTAGACGTCAGCATGTGATGGAAAACTAAACATTTTACCCTAAAGTTACTCAGTTTTATCCTTTAGAGTCAAAGTCTGACTGCATGTGGAACATGATGGATAAGGAAATGTTGGAAACCGCTTGGATAAATAAAGGAGTCTACAATCTATAAGGAACATAAATAAGCAGGCTTTGCTGCTAGTAACCCCGCTTACAATGCTTAGTAAAAAACTATAATCAGTTTGTTTCTAAATATAACTGAAACCCTGTTTAACTGCAGAGCTGTGTGGCAAGGACTGATACAATTGATTCATGACTTAAATGAACAATTGTATGATTTACAGTCCTGTCAAATATTGGGGGGGGAAAGAATCAGGTCATTGTGCTAGACACCACATTTTAACAACGGCCAAAGAAAAGGTTGTAATAAAACAGTGTATTAAATAAAAGATATGATCTTAAAGAAGTCTAAAAAGTATATATATATACACACATATATACATACATAACAGGTACTTTGGTAGTTTTTATAGTTTTAAAGTCAAAGTGGAACACGCTAAGAAAAGAAAACATCTCTGATTGCTGCATCTTTATACACTTACAAAAAAATGATGCTGAGAATTCACAGGGCATAATGTTTTCACACTGATTTGTGTCTCTTTGCTTTTTCTAGATGATGACGTATACTTGGTATGTGACTAAACTGGGGAAGCATCTTCCAGGGGTTCAGTTTCCTAGCCGCTGGTGGGACCCGGTCCAATCCAAAGAAAAGGACACCTTTAGTCTCGAGCAGTTTCTGACCCACAACACACAGTAAGTCTGTGAGACACACTGAGGCGTGTTTAATGCAGTGACTGAACTGGGGTGGTTAACAATGGTCCAAAATGAGCAAATTGGGTGATCTAAGCGTTGGTGAATGTCCTCACAGCTGTGAGTGCAGAGAGAAGATAAACCCCCAGAACTGTTAAGTCTGGAACCACAAAAACGCAACTAATCTTCTGGATTTTATTTAACGATCCACTGTGGACTAAATGCTGCTTTCTGTTCTCACGTCAACTCACCCAGGAAGATCTGAGACCCTAAAACTGTTCGGTGTCTGGTTAATACCAAGCCCACCAGGGGGCAGTGTTTGCCAGGCCAACCGCATTCTCTCTCTGTGGGGTAATACTGACCTCTGGGATTAACCCCTAGGGTCCGTGAGCAGTGCATGGATAAAGTAAGGCTAGAGGGTGGATGTGAGGAAATGCTTGCGTTTATATTGTTTCTCCAAATAAAGCGCCTCATCCCATCCACCCCAGGAGGGACGTGTTTGCCTGCATCGGGCTGAATGATGGGGATCCCAGCTGGGGGCGACGCTTCTCTCGCTGGCCTGTAGGCGTGTGTGACTACCTGGTTCCGGTTCAGAAGCAGTTTAACCCAGAGCAGTGGGCTCAGCGCACCCGCAGCATCTATAACTGGAGCGTGCCACACAACAGGTGATCACTCAGGAACAAGAAACCATGTTTGTGATCACAGTGTTACAAAAATGACCTAATTGGTTTCATTTAAAAGAAAAAGCAACAACTATTCCCACAATGGATAAATGGACATAACATTTACGCTATATGAAATATTTATTTATCTTTACTTTTTCATAAACAGGCTTAAGCAGAGCAGCTTGCTTAATTGGAATCTCAATCTGATTATCAACAAAAAGTTAAGTTTAGTAAACCAGACAAAGAAAGCTAAACTATTTGTGGATACATTACACACACATGCAGTTGAATATATAAAGTGGATATTTCTATTAATTTAGATTATTATTTCTTACTGCTAATGAAATTAAAACACAAATCTCATAACCTTACAAAGACCAACAGAAAACACATTTTAATACATGAATGTTTTATTACATTTTACACAAACATAGTAAAGAATAAAGTCAAGCAAGTAGTCCTGACAACATCTAGAATGAGTGTAAGCCTCAAAAAGTAAATCCTTAAGAAGAGTCTTTACACAAACTGGTATATCCTAACATATTAATGGAAAGTTGATTGGAAGAGAAAAGGATACCAGCACCCTTCAGAGCCCAGTTAAGTGTTATGGAAAATTCACTGAGTCTGGACCACAGCAGGTGTTAGTTCTTCTAAAACCATCTCAGTCAGGCATCTGTTCAGCCTAGACAAGACACAGGGTCCAAATCACTGATAATGGAGGAGTTGGAAAGACGGGAACGCCGCTTGTCGGTCCAAAGATCGTTTCTCAGATAAAGAAAATGACTCCAGACCAAACGAAGTCACAAAAAGTAACAAAAGTTATTTGAAATTCAGTGTGAAGTTTCCCTTTTTGTTAGTGGGTTACTGTTTTTATCAAGTTCAAAGTCGGAGCAGCTATTCAACACTAAATACCAGAGCACATTCAACCTACCTGTGCTGATAAACGTTAGGGATATGTTGTCTAGCAGGACCTGCTTTAAATCTCTCTGCATTCCCCGATAAGCCCATAAACTGACCTGACCTAAACCAACAACCGTTGAATTATAATCCATGTTTGTACCAATGTTTGTTTATGCACATATTGAAGTATCAAGTTAGAAAAGGTGAATGGAAAATGGCCTAAAAAACTCCCTCAATTTCCCCAAAAGCTTTTTATGAAAAGTTTTTTTTGTGTTTATACGCAAAAGAAGTTCTTATATTTACTGTTTATTCTCAGCAGAACCACAGCCCAAATGCATCCATGCCATGCTGCATAGATGCAGTAAATCATGTCATTGAAGCTCCAACTAAACACATATACTGTTCAGCAAATGGACAGAGTTTTGAATGTTTCAACAATTCTGCACAAATGATTTTTGTTATTTTCAAATTTTCTGAGAATTTGTAATTTCGTAACACATAATTGTCTAAACTACCACAAATAGTTGCTTAAGATATACAAGTCTGTTTGTAATGAATCTATAAAACAAGGTAATCTAACTTGTCTTCTCAGGTTAAAAGCAATGAAGCCTTCTTTCAGCCCGCTGACCAATAGTGCACGGCGGGGTTAAGCTTAAACACATAACGCACTAGTATGTGTCAAGAATTTCCAAAGCAGGGATGTTTCTTTCCCCCACTGCGGTGTATTCTAACTGTTGCAAGGATTTAAGGAGGCCCAGGATTGGTTTAGTGCGGGTTTCACAAGTCAACAGTAAAATTGAGCCCCAAACCTCGCCAACCTGTGCCTTACTTCTCAGTTGAAACGAGCTAGATCTTCCATATAGTCGGGGAAATCTCTGTTAAAACTGTCAAATATTCTTTTTAAATGTTAGCATGGTGTTCTTCTCTCTCCGGTCTCCCTTCCTCAGACTCAAACTGGTTTCCCTCTGATTGACTTCCATATGCTGCTCTCCATGCCCAGATCCTCCTCTTTCTGAATTCAACCAGCGCAAGACATTAGGCCCTTAGCCATTCGAAATGAGACTGACGATGAAAAGTAATGAGTTTCTTATTGCGTTTTGTCAATAACTGTGTCAAAACCGGAATTAGTCAAAGCTCCGTATTCTGTTGCCGTCGCCAGCAGGCCCTCATTCACTCGCATATCCGCAGCTGAATACTGTGACATTATTTCCCGCGCCCTCACGACAAGCGTGTCCGCAGATGCCCGCGGGCAAAAATATTAGCCCGATTGACTTCGTTGCTAAAATATTCTTTTGAAGAGGAGGTCAAGCAGTTGTGCTGAGGAAGGCGAAGAAAGGCAGATGCGGTTTAACTGCATGTCTAAAGCGTTAGCTGGTGTTGTTGCCCGGTCATTTCATGTTGATGCGTTATTAAAACCTGCAAGGTTATGATTTATGCTTACAGGAATCGCGCAGGAACCCCGTGCCGGAAGCTGCTTTGAATAAACTCTTATCTGCTCGACTTTGAACAGTTTCCATCCTGCCTCTTGGGAGCGCGTTGCTAACGAGGAGATGTGGCAAGCGAGGTATGTTTAAACATTTCACAGAATATATGGATGTCCCCTGTATAGTGCAAATAAAAAAGGCAGCGTCACGATGCATGCCGTGCGACATCTCCATAAACCATTCTTGTGTGGCAGAGCGTCTACATGTACATTCTGTCGGCTGGCTGCATCTACATAAATCACTCTATCGTAGTGCGTTTGAGGGTTTGCATCTGCATTACTCATCCATCCAGCACTTAGCCCTGAGCCTGCGTGCTTTGTTTTAGGATGAAGACGGCTTTCTTTCTGTTTGACCTGGCAGAGAGGACGCAGGGAGAGGGGAGAGCGCGTCTCTTTGAGATATCGTACGCTGTGAGTACGCTGCATCGGACAGAAACAAACGGTGGTCGCATTAGTTTTATGTGCTTCTCTGTCGTACACAGCTGTATACAGAGATTGTTGGGGCCCACTCAGAGTACCCTCCAAACTGGGACAAGAACCTTGCTCTGGCGTGCGAGAGGCTGCTTAGCTCAGGTCACGGGGGCTACAGTCCAGACCACCTGCTGACCTGCAGCATTCGGCACTTCGATCTCTACCTGGAGAAAGACCCCACTGATCCACAGGCAGCAGCCATACGCACGGCTGTTTCCCACCTGCTCAAGGAGAGAGACAAACTGCGCCGGAGCCGGAAGCAAACTCTATGATGGAGTCCTGGAAAAAACCCACATGGAGCTGAGACTCCAAACCAGACCTGTCCAATGCTGTACGCATTATTGTATAGTCTTTGACCGATCCAACTTTTTATAGATCAGCAGATCTCCAATGCTTCATTTATTTTTTTTACATTAAATGCGTTGAATGTTAAAGGAGTTTAAAAAAAAAAATTTATCGTAAGGGTCAGAAAAAGCTATGATAAAGATCTTAATGAAGGACATAAAGAGCCTTTATTAAGGTCTTTAGTCCTATTTTAGGGTTTTTATATGGATGTTATGTGACCGATTGTAAATTTAAAAAAAATGAAATGTCTGAAATGTTGTGTTGCACATTTTTACTCAAACTAGGGCTAAACATAAAAACTTCACAAAAAAATATTGTCAAAACCTATTTCTTTTTTTCAATCTTAGTTCAGGTATCCCTTTCATGAGTTAATGTCCAAATAAACCGACCATCTACAAATGTTTCATCACTACCATGAAGATGGCAGGTTAAGTCATGTGCAGCGTTAGTTTCAAACGTAAATGTGAACAACAATTACTCAAGTTGCTCGGGCATTTGTCAAATATTCATTCACAGATTATCAGGTGAATTGCAGTTAAATGCCTTGCCCAATGGCCCATCGATGTTGCAAGACAACTGCTGCCCAACAAGAAGGTTTAATTTTGCTCTCATATGAGCAGATCCTCTTTTTTTCCTCATGATTGCTGTCTCCCCTACACGCCCCGTTTCCAACATTATGTTTTTACCTGTGTGCCTCATGGTGCTGTTCTCTAATCACCTCCAGTAAACCTGTTAGGCCTTCACAGAACGGATAATGTTAATGTCTGTTCTTTCATATTCTATTTTTACCCGCCATATTAAATTGACATTATTTACATTTGGTTGCAAATAATCTTCTTCTGGCTTAATTAATACTAAACAAGCTGACAGAGAAACCATGTGACAGCAGATGAATGTATGTAACTTTGTCTCCATGGTGACAAAAAAACGCTGACAGTTGCTCCGATATCTAATTATAACAAGGAAATTAAATGATCATACTCGAGTCATATGATAGATGTGGCCTGAACGCTCAGTGTAATAACTTCTGCCTGGTCCACATGTAAATGATTTGAACACGTCTGCTTATGGTTAAAAAGATGTCTCGAGGTTTTAATGTTTATCTTGAGGTTGAATCCCTGCTTTGCTGCCACACTGGAGACCAAAAGTACCAGAAGTTTTGAAATCAGAGAGATGAAATGATATAAGAGGTAGGCAAGGGTTTTTCTGATCTGCAATCCCTCTCTTCAGTTTGAGGAATCCCGCCACCTGCGCTACTGCACCAGACAAAGTCTCCTGTCCTTTCCTTAACTCTTCAAGGGCTGTCAGCTCCTGGAAAGCAAGGTGCATTAATGTCATTGTCCACGTCAGATGGGACCATTGACCCATTCAGACATACAATGAGCTTCGAGTTTAACATGTCTGCGAGTCCGCATCAAGTGGTCTGGCTTGTGAATTGTAAACCATCAAACTGACGGATGACTTTCACTTTTTTCCATCCGTTTAAAGAAACACTAAATAACTTTTCGACCTTCATAAAATATCATAACTTTTGTGATTATATTTTGACTTACAGCTCGTTGATTGACACCTCTGTCATGCCCCGAGGGGGTGTGTGTCGCTTTAACTGGCACTAAGCAAGTTTGAGGAGGGTGGCAGGAACCCTGCGACACAAAACCACAACAAACGTGATGACTGCTTTGCGGCACACGTCACTTCCCCCGTTTCTTTTTTTCAACATCATCATATGAAATTGTTTCGCTACAGTTTAGATTCATCACCTCATCGCTATTCATCCTTCACACAGCCACTGGAAATAGAAATGTACTTTAATCTAACTGCAGGCGACCGGGAGGTTAGGATTTTAGGACGCTGTTCGCTGGTCCTCAGGGGAAATGCAGTCTTCCTTCAGACAAAACACTACCGCTTTTGTTCACTCTGGCCGCCCAAAATCGACCAAAACTGAAACTTCTTTAGTGTTGCTCTAAAACAAAAACTGGAGACAGAAAATATTCTTTTCATGTGACGGCCGCTCTGTAGTTCTATAAAATGACTATCCAAACAACATTTAATACCTAATTAGCAGGCACTTAAGAGCTAAATACAAGTGGTTCCTGTCAATGTTACTTATGAGGGATTTCAGAGTTAAAAGATATAATTTAAATTTTCTTATGGTGGTTAATTCTCCAGAAAATATGGAAAAATGTGTTGTAAATTTGAGCCAATGCGTCTCAGACTAAGTGACAAAATTAGTCTTTTAAATCAGAAATGGGCTCAAGAACAATCTTGATAAACAGCTCTTAGCAGCTCACATGTCTTACAGTAAGTGTTTACTACTGACCAAAAGAGGAAAGGAGCAGTGCTGTAGAATCCTTTCTGACCTCATTGTCTGAAGCTATTACATTTTTATGTTCTTTTATCTTTTTTTTTTCCTCTGGTGTTTTGCTTTCAGAGCTTTTACCATGCAGATTATATTGCCTCGGCGCCTGCTCTAGTTTTCTTTTTTCTCACATTAGGATGCCGAGGCAGAGATTGAGGGAAACCCAATTTAAGGGGCAGAAATGGGGGATTAAAACGGCTGTTTAATCTGGGGCAGATTTACGCCATGCAATGCCACGCAGTGCACTGTACACGTAATGTGTACAGAACACTGCCACCCTTTCTATCCCTCCATCAGTTTGTCTTCGATGGTCCTTTAAATGTTTAAAACTAATGGATTCAATAAGTGTTTTTTTTTCCTCCTCTGCTTCCAAACAGGGGGAGGGGGGGGCTGTAATCCCTTCTGGATTTAAATGAAATCTGAAATGTCACAATGCCAGAGACCCTTTTAGAGCCTTTTTTTAAATGCTGGAGAAGCACGTAAACAGATTGGTCAAATGAAAAGCAGTATGTTTGGCTCATTAGAGAGGTCCACTCAGGCTAACTCGAGAGACATGCGTCATTGGTGCATTTGCCAACTTTTATTCGAGCCACCATAGAAAAGGTGAAAAAAATCTTTTAAGACTTTTAATTTTAGAGATGATCTGAGTTTTGTGTACAAAGTTTATTTTTGCTAAGCTTTGACCTTCTGATACAGGTTTTAGCCAACTCTGATCCCAGCGTTCCTGTAAGACGAGATAAGACCAACATTAGCGTTTTTGTCATGAAGTCACTAATTCATTATATTGAGACCAAAAACCATTAGACCTGTTGCTTTTGCCATTATTTTAAAGCATTCAGGTAATGTCTGGCTAGAGAGAGCTTGACTGAAGAAGCCGGCCTTTTCTGCAATGTGTTCGGTATCAAGGAACCAAGACAGTCCGGGTGCGTTCAGTTTTCAATTCAGTTTATCTATATAGCACCAATTCAATGTGCATGTCATCTCAAGGCGCTTCATATGGAAGGCCATTTCAATCTAATCATACATACATACATTCCAGTTGGTCGTAGTTATATTATATTTTAAGTTTAACATGATAAGAGAGAAACTTTGCTGAAGTCTATTCATAGTTTCTGCTATCTGACAAATGCCTGAATTAAATGCAAAAATGTTTTTCTTGTTTCACTTCTGTTCTTCCTCTAAAAATATCACCAATACTACATAAATAACAAATTTTGGGTTATCAGTATTGGCTGGAAGCATCTCTGATCCAAAACCCAGCAGTCACACACTGGTTCAAGCTTGTGTTCACTGTAGCCACAAGCTTTTCATGACGCAGAGGAAGCTAGTTGTTTGAGATACATCTGGAAAGTGAAGGACAGCGAGTACAAGAGTGATTTTCCCAGGATCTAATCCACCGTTCATCCTTGCAGGTCTAGGAATCGGATGGTTTGGCGCCTCAAAAACCTATGGGAAGATTGAAATATTTTAACAAAAGTTCCGTTTCTGTATACTTCTGTTCTCAATAATTATTGCTTGTTTTAAAAAAAGACAAGGAACAAATGAAAGGGCAAAACTATTATTTTACACTTTGCTCTGTTCCTGTCCACCTTCCCTGCCCCTCTACTACTCTCACTCGCCTGTTCCTCTCGTCTCCCCTGTTTCTGAGTTGGTTGCCCACCCTAAATCAGCAAGTTGCAGAGGATTGTGGGAACCCGTGGAATCGCCGTGACCAGGGATGCAGGCAGAGAGCCACAGCAATGCTGGAATGTGGGGCGTCTGAAGAGATAAGAGCTGCGAGCTCAAGCCAAGGAGTGAACAGGGATGCAGCGAGCAGGGTGGAGAGAGAGAGCGGGGGGGGGTTGGTTGGCAAGGCAGAGTGAGGAGGGTGAGACTGAAACAGGGGCGGCTGCATGTGTGAATGGGGACACAGAAACACAACACCGTAAACAACCAGAATGCAAGAATGCAAGAGGGGGGGTGTTTGGAGGGAGGGGCACACTGGAGATGGGAAGCCAGCCTTATTCCTCTTTGCATTTCATTTACATCCTTGGCCGTATCGACCAATCGGATTGGGAGCAAAGCCCAGGGCTTAGGAGGGGAATAAAAAGACAAAATGCCTTTGCTGCTCTCATCCCTCCCTGATAATACCCCTTCTGTTTTTCCTTTCTCCTTTTCTCTCGCCTATAAGTAGATACTGTCCGAAATGCCAGCAGAAAAGCGACACCTCCGCTTGCTGTGTATCTCAGATAGACTGAGCGGGGAGCAGAGGCTGAAAAGACAGCTTTAGCGACTGGGCCTATCTTCACTCCTCTCCCTGGCTGGGCTGGATGGAAGCTCGCGGTGGAGGGAGGCGGAGGGCCGGGGTTTGTTGGTTAGTGTTTGGGAAAAGAATAGAGGGTGTGAGAGGCATGATATACTAAGCTGGCAACAGATTTCACAGAATCCTACTCTCTTGAAAAACTTTGCCTCAAGATCCCTTTTCTAAGCATGAGAAACCTTATTCAGGGATGTTTACTGCAGGTACCACCCATCTTTGTGAAGGCAGGAAATTACTTCTGCTGAACTTTACATATTTTTAGCTAAAGGTTTCTTGTTGGCCGTTGACTGTTAGCACAACATTTGCACAACATTTGCAGGATTTTCTAAAAACCTTTGTTGTATTTTTTCCTCTGGTTGAATTAAATGTTTCACTTCGTTTTTTTAAGCCATTAAGAGCAGCCTGTTGTGTTCTGATTGACTTGTCTCAAGTTTCGGTTTGCTGTCAATCTTCAGTTACATGTGGATGTTTGTGTTGTGGATGGTCTTTGTATACTGGACCTGGCATTTGTTCACACTTATTTGTTCAGGTGTTTGCAAGGCTCTTTGTTGAGTAGCTGTTTGGGTTACATTGGTCCTATTGAGTTTTTTTTTTTTACTGTACTACTTTCCAACATCAAAATCTTTTTAAAGTTACTTGTAGACGTATTTACCCTGGTTCAAATGCTTTGCATTGACTCATCCACATTACCCTGTAGCTCAGAAAGATTAGATGTAAAGGTACTGTTAATATGTTTTTTTTTTCTTGGTTTTGTTTTGTAACTGAATTTAAATCAGGATTTCGGACAGAGCCATTCTAACACACAAATATGTGATGTAAATGGCTCTCTTTCCATCAACTCCAAAAAGTTTTCCTTTGACTTTTGGAGAAAAAAAAGCACAGCATAATGCTGCCGACACCATTTTGTACATCTGGAATGTTAACTAAAAGTTAAGGAGCAGGGTCGTCTCTCTCCAGCGCTTTGCAAATTACGTGTTAAGTACCAAAAAATGTAAATTTTCAATCTCATTAGACCAAAACATCTTTTTCCACATGTGTGCTGTTTCCCCTTCATTTCATTTTGCTTAACATTAAACTTCCACTTTTTTAATGAATCCCAGTAATTAATAATTTGTGGTGGACATGGTGTTTTTTTTAAACTATTCTCATGCCTCAGTTGTGGTTGTTTTCTTTAATGAAAAAATTTAAGTTTCTGCATCATCTAAAGTACATTAAACTGCCTTCTTGCTGAAATGTGCTATACAAATAATGCAGACTTGACTTCCCAGCAGCTCCTCCAGGCTACTCCTCAAACCAATGCTTCTCTTCCCTGATCTCCCACTAAAGTAGGATGCCATGTTTTGGTAGGTTTGCAGCTGTGCTATATTCTTTCTACTTCCAGATAATTGACTAAAATGTGCTTCATTGGATGTTAAAAATTATGTATTTATTCATTTTTACTGGCAAATAAATACTATTTTTTCTGCTTTACAATTATGATTTGGTTTAAACCCTTAAAATATGTTATATGGGAGAACAAAAAGTTTTTGGGAACCCTCTTGGTACATCTTCCTGTGAAGGAGAGACCTTATCCAAGTTTTGCTCTGTGGCAAACCTTTCACCTATCTGCAGCAGACGCTTGTAAGTGATACGGTCACCTTAGGACCCACTGTACCTTCACAGCATCCTCATCCTCCTCAGTCCACACAACCTCTCTCCTACTGTAAATCAAATCAAACAACAGAGGCTGATGTGTGAAGGATTAGAGGTCAGGGGTTTTGGGAATGCCACATCCAGTTTTTTTTTTCCAGGATCAATCTGGAAACCGCTTGGTAATCTCTGGCCCCCGGCTTCGCATACCTCCAGTGGACTCCCTCGCTGGGAGACGGCATTGCCAAGTGGGTCTTCCTGCTGGGCAAGAGGAGCTGATATAAGGGTGAGGTGTGAGGCGTTTAAATAGGAGTACAATATATCCTTTATCCCTACCCGGATGTGTGCAAATGCGGGTTATTCACAACATTTCGGTTTGGAGTTCCTCCCTGCATGTGTACCGTGTTGTGTACTTTCAGCATGCATGCATAAAGTTTGTTTAATCTGACAATTTTTAAATGTGGAATAACTCTTGACTTATTCACGGCAAAACGGAATATTATCCGCAAGTTCCCGCCGTTATCTTGTGTACACACATTTGTTTATTTGATACAGCCCCTTTCCGCTACAGCACTTTTGTATATCAAAGACAGCGGTGCGGAGCGTAATTGAAAATGGCTACCGTGGAGAAAGGTCTCTCTACTCCGACTGAGAGGAGGGGGAAAAAAAGAAGAAAAAAAAACTCGCTCTCCGCTCCCTTCTTAGATCCATTTAAATAATTGTGGAGTAAACTGACAAATTAGACACCTTTATGGAAACCCTTGGGGTCTCTCCAGGGTCTTCCACTTTTCCCAGTACAAGAGAGCGCCACTAGGCATGGGATAATATCTTGTGTGCTTTGAGAAGGGAGGGGTGATGTACTGCAGTGGGCCAGGAGGGGTTTCGCCAATCAAGCAGGCCACACTTCCTCCCCCAGGTTCTAATTTTGTGCCACATTAAACAGCTCGGCCTCCATTTAGGACACAGAGAGACATTTTCATAATTTGCCGGGTGTCTCGGCTAGCTCGGGGTGCCTCTTCCCTCCTTTTCTCACTCTGTATCTGAATGGAGGGCCCGAGGAGGAAGTGGGGGAAATTCATTCGTCTCCTTTCAACCAACCAGCATCAGTTCTGCATAATGTTGCTGCTAGGTATGTGCACAAGCCAATATTTATGTCTTTATTAGCTCCCCATTAGACCTGAATATTGTATGCTATATATATACAACGGTAATATTATCGTCTGCATAACTACTATAAGTGATGTTTTGTTGTATCATCAGGGTTAGTTTGACCTTCTATTATCAGCGGTTTGTTGTGCATTCCTGCAACTGGGAAAAAAAAATTGAGCACATCACATTTTTTTGCTCAGTAAATCTATTTTTAATGAGGCTAGAGTGAGAAATCCACAACAGGTATTGATAACAAGCTGAGTGATTCATACAAATAAAGAAATCCAGAGAGATAAGTCTATATGTCAAGTAAAGTTATTTTAAATAATGAAAGCAACAAGACATCTCAATATAGAAGCTAGATTTATTGTTTCGTATTCCGGTTTTGTTTGTGTTGTTCACCTGTTCCTCCAAATTAACTTTGTCTACATATTTAGGATTCTAACAATTTCTACCACATTTTGGTTTTGATTTTTAAGATATTTACTTGTTGCCTGGTGCATTCTTAAACCCTTATTTACACGTTTCAGTGATTTCATCTGTGCATCTTTTCTTATATGAAGTCAACAAATACTACAAGATGAAAGCCAGTACCCGACCAAGTTTTTAACTTCTAAACCTCACAGCTCATCTGGGGTTTTGAAGTGTCTTGAGGTGTTATTTGTCCATTCCCTGCAGAAATGTTAAGTGAGTTCACCTTTGGGCTCCTTTGACCAGACTAAATTATTCCGATATTATTCTGTATTATTCAATATTAATTTTTTATTCTGATGTTAAGTTTTAGTAGAGCCTGCTGATTTGAATGTAACACAAACAATTCTACTTTTTTTTATTTTTTATACAAAGCAGATTAGGCACGATATTAAAAAAAACAAAATCCAATCTCAGGTACGTGGAGTATTTTTTGCTGCTACTTCTCTTACAACCACAAAATACATTTCTGTACAATTTATTCTGGTCTGTCATCAACATATTTCAAATAGGGCTTGTAAATCTAAAACCATAACCAGGTGTCCTTAATTTGGTGGCACAATACTTCTCTGCTGCATTTGACTAAAACCAGTTCAAGAAATGTTTGCATTTACATCTCTTAAACAGTCTAAACTGCTTTTTCTTTAGGGGTGGAGTCTAGCCCAGTGAGTGTGCATGGAAATGATTATGACTTAATGCATTACTAATTAGCAGGTGTTCTTTCCACTTCAGTTTTATTGTTGTAACGTTCTGGACCATTGGAAATTTTGGAAAAAAACATCCGTAACCAACACCTTTCATATGTTTTGTAGCAAGAAGAATTTGAGGGCCATTTTTTGCTGTCACACATCATGAATTGAAGTGGCGTATTCTGGTATGATACTTCAGTAAAGAGAAACCTCTTTTTTAAGGTAATTTTATTGGACCAAACCAGCTCATATTAACTTACACTAACATGGGGCTTGGCTTAAATTTTTCCTCCAATTTTTCTATATTCATTTAATACTTATTCCCTGTGTAACTCAAGTTATTGCACAAAACTCGTTTTGATTCAATTGCATTAGTGGATTACTTTGGTTTTATATTTGATTCTTATTACCCCATTAGAAATATATTGACTCAGGAATATTAACATGCTTATGTTTCCTGCTGCAACAATGTTCCTTTTGATAGAGATCAGATTTTCTGGCAATATGTTTCGGGGACGAGTTGTTGCATCCCGTAATGCTGACGCCATTCACTCATGCTTTGCTTACTTCTGGATCGATTCGTTTGTGATTGGTCACATAATTCAGTCTCGGGGGGCATTCCTTCACTGACAGACGAGCTAATCTAAAATCCCCCCAATTTACAAATGAAAATCCCACCATCCAATTGAGGTAATAGAGGGACTTGAATGGGATAATAAGATGTGGTGTAATACTGTGTAAAAAGCCTGTAATGTTGTGTTGGTGTTGTGCTGTGTGACTGGATGTTTGACTGTTTGCAGCGATTGTGGAGGCCTGCGGGTCTGGCGACAGCTACGTGGCTGGGGCACGGAGCTTTCTCTCTGGGCTCCGAGATACGCCTGTCTGCCCTGTCTTCTTGTGCCGCAGCTACAGGGGAGCGGGATGTCAGGAGCGAGAGCGCTCCCTGTGAGCTCCCGTTGTCGCCATGGTTGGGTCTTCATAGGCTGCAGTGCTTGCAGATGTGCACAAACAAGGGAGGATTAAAGCAAAACAAATCTAAACAGACAAATGGAATTAGAGTGATGGCTGTCGGTGGGCTGGTTCACAGTGATAAACATAATGATGCTCCGTGAGTGCGAGTGTGAGTGTGTGTGTCTGGGGGATTATCAGTGATTAGGTGTGTGGTGTGTATGGCTGGGTGACTGCTTCTGGGTGTCTTTGTGTGTTTGCCTATCTATCTATGTTTTTGTAATTATGTGTGTATATATTTACTCTGTTTTTAGTTTTATGTGTGCGATAAATGAGTTATTCCATATGGCTTTGCATTTGTGTGGATATGCGTTTTCATTTCCATTTCAGGGTCACGACCCTGTCCTGTCTCTCCCATGGTTTTGTGTCTGCTGTTTTCAGGCCAAAATTTTTCTGATATTGTTTTAGCTATTAGGGTAAAACCAGTCTTGAAGAGAACTTTTCCATTTATTTGCAGATGTTTTGTTTTCATGTCCCAGGTGCCCCTGAGGAGGTCAGGCTGTGGAGGAAGCAGCAGGGGGGCCAGCGATCCACAGTCTGGGCTTCCCTGCAGAGGAGTCTGGGATTAGGACTAAACCCTGCCCTGCCAGATGGGCACTGTTCATCCCCAACATCAACACCTTTTGGACACCTCTGAGTTTATCTCTCTTTCTTCTATGAAACACTCAGCAACACTCAACAAAACTAAAACAGGCCAATATCAATCACTTAATCATCATCAATGAAACTCTTCATCTGTCATTCACTGTGTTAAAGCCAAGGTTTTAAAAAAATTAATAAATTGGGGGATCATTAAATAAATAAATGAAAAAAAATAAGAGTTCTATACTCAAATATTACCTTCTTGTGACAACTTACTGGAAGTTATAGAACACTTTTCATAGCGATAACATAAAGACGTAAGAAACAAAAAAGAAAATCAATAAGGGAAATAAGTAGGAAAAAATGTATAGAGATTTAGTAATTGGACTAAAAGTAAGGTCACAAATCTTAAAAAGAAATATGGATAAACTAATTTTAGAAATAAAACAAGTGAAGGGTTAGAATATACTTCAACAACTTAGATATAAGCCAGACGAGGGCTAAATTAAGAAAATAATGGCTCATCTTTTTCTTCCTGCTTTTGGTTTTATCCCAAGATTTGAATGACCTTGATGGCTTTTACAATGAAATTAAATCTGATAAATGTATACAACTGTGAACTGCATTGTAACTGTAAAAGTCATTAAAGCGACTCAAAACATCCCAGTGTCCAATACAGACAATGGAGTGGTGTGAGTTTTAATCATCTAGATCTGTCCAATCATCAATGCTTAGCAGTTTAGACCCGATTGCATAAAAGTTTGATTAATTCAGTCATTTCATGTGTGGATTCATGCAGCCCTCAGAGGAGCTCACAGAAAAGAGGTTACCTCTTCAAAGTGTGCGGCTGTGGACAGTTGTGGACAGTCAGCAGCTTCTGCAGTGGTATCAGGAATTAAACTTACAGGGTTTTTTTTATTTATTTTTTTATGTGATGTGGTTTAGAGCCACAGGCAACACTAAAATGATAAAGTGCATGTGTGCAGGAACGGCTGTAGATTGGTAGCTCAGGCATCAACACTGGGTAGAGATTTCTTCCTGCTTGACTTTATCACAGATAATTTGCCTAGTTGCGCTAAAGAGTATTTAGAGCAAATAAACAAAGTGATGTCTTTTTTTGTGCTCATTCGCTGTGTTTTCCTCCGCTTTTAAACACTTGTTTTTAAATAGGTTAAAAAATAAAATACTTGAATGTCTCTGATCAGCATTTCTGTTGTTAAAGCCTAGCAGTCAGGTTGGCAGGCCTGAATAAACATGTATGAAAAATGTATACAGTACAATGTAGCGCAGCATCGCCTAAGCCAGTGGGATGCTGGTCCACCTGGCTCCTATCATCCACTGGTTCACTAGCAAGACCCAGAAAATCATCTCCGTGTTACTAGAAAGCAGATTACATGAGACAAGTGTGCAGACAAATAAAAGATTACAGGCTGTGAACATGTTTCAGTCTAATGCCCTTTCAACATGCAGTGCTCAGCACAATGCTTCCCTCTCCCCAAGCTAAATTTGGATTCCCCTCGTATATTTTGAAGGCCTGCTGGCCAGCCGTGTCTCTGCCACGAGCCGACCCTCTGTGATGATGGCGTTCCACACGAACGGCCTGTCTCCTCAGCTGTATTAGTTATGCTTTGGGGTTCAAGTGACTACTGGGTTTAAAGACTGATTTCTTTTTTTTATGGAGTGGGGGAAGAAAGACTCTGTTGTTCTTGAAAAGCTGTGTTTATCCTGGATTAGAGACACCAACATGTTAATAATTGTTTCTCAGAGAACTGCAAAGAAGCACTTTCCTGTAATCCCCTAATCAGGCATTACACCTCTGAGCGAAGCCACAACGCAGGCGCGCGGTGTCTGTGACGCAGCACGCCTACAGTGTGTAATACACGCATGTCTCCAACACCACACCCACGATATGTAAAAACGTAATAATACAATAAAAACAGCAACTCCATTTTGGCTCTTCATGCAGCTGCATCATCAGTTTACTTCTTCTTTTAAAGAGATTCAGAATGTCTTCTCTTGAGGATTTATGCAATTTTATTGAAGTATTTTAGAGGTTTAATGTGTATAGTTACATGTAAATACCTACATTTACTTCAGCCGTAGTTTGTTGTGAGATTTAGTTGAAATGTGACATGTGTAATGTTTTATCACAAATGCACTTCAGATTCAGATGCTTTTGCTTCCGTCAAACATTAACAAACGAAAAAGAGGTCAAATTAAACATACAAGGTCAAATGCATCCCTATTAACATCTGCTAAGCTTCTAACATACGTATCACTGGCTGGATGTTTAAATTATTCTTTTTTTGTTGCAGATTCAAATTTTGAATTAAGTCCATACATAATTATAGGTTTGATTTCAACTTCATTCTAGAAGCTTATTGCTGTCTTATTTATATAGTACGAACTGGATTTAATGCCTTTTTGGGACCCTTATCATATTCAAACACCCAACCATCAAGCTGCTAATTTAAGATGAAGATTTGTCAGTTCTCCATCTTTATTATTATTATTATTATTATTATTTACACAACTGGTAGTGAAACAGTTCTACAGCATTATGCTGCCAACATTGTGTTTCAGAGATTTGTATGACTTCCATATATTTTGCAGTGATTTTCCTGTATGGTTTAACAGTTCACTAATTGATGTTTGGTCTTTCTGCATGGTGTTTGTATGTCTTCCCTTTACGTGCATGGGTTTCTTCTGGTTACTCCAGTTAACTCCCACAGTCCAAAAACATGCATGCTATGTTTATTTCTATCTCTAAATTGGATGGAGGGATTGATGACAATATAGAAGAAACACAGAACAGCCTCCAAAACAACAATGCAGAACCTTCCCTACACGAGGAACATCGTTACCTAAAACTTAACTGAAAAAAATATTTGGATTAATATTCCTTAGCAAGTTTTAGAGAAACCAGGCATCTTTGATAATTCTGGTTTCTGGTATGCAATAAAAAAGTAATTAGGCTGATGTTCAGGAGTACTCGACAGAGTAAATGGTTATCGTTGATTATCATTCTCAAAACCAGGGATGTTGTGTGGGGTGTCCGGATTGAAATCTGGTTTTGACCAAGATTTAATAATCTCGCTGTCATGTTAGAATGAAGAAGCATTAGGAGAACAATTTTTATACTCTTCTTCTGACCAATAGTTGATCCTTTGTGTTCTGTTTGCAAGTTAATGCTTTGGAAAAAGGATGTAAATAAAAAAATGTTAGAAATGTATTAGAATAACAGTGGACAGACATTGCCAAAGGTTTTTTTTTTTTTTTTTTTAAGCTGTTTCATGTTTTACCACTTAATTTTAACAGATTAGCCATTTCAGTTTAATTACATTGGTTTAACCTTCCATTCTATTTGAACAGTGTGTTGAAATTAACCCTCGCATTTTAACAAGGGTTTGAAACATTTTCTGTGTACTGTAGTCTTCTATTTTCTTTACTCCTAGTGTCATGACCATAATTCACAGGTCTTAGATTTTTAAAGCCTTCAAGCTCAATCTTGGTCACTTATGACCATCCAGGCTCAGAATACAAAACAGTTGAGGAGCAGATGGATAAATATCCTATAATTGTTGTAAGCGATGAATTCCCCACAGCCTCACTCTCTGTTCATGTTGATGCAGCTACACTGTGGGCAGCAGCAGTGATGTTTCAGCATTTTCCAGTTTATGATCCACTTAATCCTTTTCGGTTTGTGAGTTGTGCTTTGTTTTTGTCACCAATCTCCTTTTATCTGATGATGACAGTTTGGTTGAGTGAGTTGAAACTTTAACCCATTTAGAAGTCATAAAGAACAACGATCCCAAGGACAAGGCACCAGGGCCTTTGACATAGATAAAACAGACCTCAGTCATTGGACAATGAGATATGAATTTATGTAAGGAAACAAAAGAAAAAAAATTACAAATTTTGATAAGACCGGAGGTCACATATTGAGTAGAAATTATACTATAAGCTTATTGGTGGCTAGAAAACATTGGGTTATTTGCAACTAGCCAAGTAGACTCTTTATATGACTGAACACATTTCATCTGATGTTAAAGTAACTACAAGAGACAGCTTGTCATTCCTCGACATAACTCTGAACATCTAAAAAAAAAAACTGGACAATTTAGTTTTGTGATCATATAAAAGTATTATCACTGGAAAAAATATCTGCAAGTGCTTCAACCTGCATATATCTTGCTGAAACTAATTTTCTATTTACTTTCTTATAAAGCCATCACTGTTTTTTTTACTAATATTTTTCCATCGGTTTACCTTTTGCGATCAAATTTAGCACTGAATGTTTGCTTGCTGCTTCAGCTCCGTGTCTCCTTGGAGGGCCCGGCTGGGAAGTGCGGAGTGGCAATCTGTGGGGATTAACCTGGGGAATTCAATTAGAGGAGCCGTCGTCTCTGACATTTCAATCACCTCCAGCTGGTCAGCTGGTTGGCGGCGCTGCAGCTCGAACTGGGGAAGCTGTCTGCATGGAGGGGAAGAAGGGAGCGGAGAGTTCAGAGGTGAGACAAGTGTCTGATTTGTCCAGAATCCTGGTGGAGATGAGGCGATAGAAGGAAGAGGAATTTCAAAATGTTTAAAGTCCATCTTTAAATGTGAGCCTGTTTTATGAAAGAAGGCCATTAGCAATAACTGGAGCCACAAAGCGATATACGCGGTACTGGGCTGAAGGAGGCTGCTACTTTTTACCCTTTTCCACTTATCACCAATGTTCCCTCTAATTTTTCATGTGTCTGGGCATACACACAAGCTCTCACACTGACGACCACTGTGAGCAACATCAGGTGTGCGCACTATGGCCACACACCAGTATTACGCCTGCTATAAATCCGGGATCATAGAAAAGTTACACGGCTTATTAAAATAATCAGATTTCAGCAGCAACTCCTATTAGTGTGCTTTTAATATAAGTGATTTGCCCCACTTAAAATGGTGCTTGAATCAAACGTTTCATGAATGTTTACCACATTAATTTATTAAATGAAAGAAAACAGCCAGTTCCAGCTGTTCACATATTTCAACATAAATGGTTCATGTTCCTCTTCAGAGTGTGCAGCCGTCCTGAGCTCCTCTCCCAGTTTCCTCCTCAGCCTCTCCAACCTGCTCCTCTTCTACAGCCTCTGCTACTGTTTTTTCAATATTTATCTTTTCTGGGGTAAATACTGAAAACACAGCCTCTGTAACTTGCTCCCCCACTTGTTGATCCACCATGATCTTGCTGTATCGCCTCTTTAATTGTCGCATGTTGGCACAATGTTGTGGCGATGCTGTGATCCATATTCAGCACTGGAACCCAGTCTGGATTGAGCTCATGCATTTCATACGTTGGTTTGCCTTGAAGAGGACATAACGGAACACACATCTGTGTTAATACTGTAAATTTGATAACACTAGTAAAATAATTTACTTCGTAATAATGGAATAACCTCGATGTCCTCTGACAAAACTCGGACTGTGCTACACAAAAATATAAGCCCGACCTAAACAAAGTTGACCGACTTATATGAACTCAACATAACTGAACATGAGTACACTCGGACAAAAGCATAGCAAAAAAATATGAAACAACACCAACAAAGCGCGCAGTGACGTCACGCTCCAAAGATCTATAGCATGCGATGATTGGCTGAGTAGCGTAACTGTATCATATCATTGGCTGGACATCTGTGACTCACCGAGTTGGATCGTTATATGTCACTGGTCCATAGTCAAAACTGATGTATGTATGGCAAGCAGTTTTAACATAAATTCGGTTTTGCCGCCCTTACAGTCTAGAAATCTCAAATTGTTTTATGACGAGACGTTTTAAGATATCTTTAGTTACATTCTGACTAGTCGAAAGTACGTCAGATTTACAATTGAGTTGTATTGAGACTTCAATTCAAGATATCTACATTGAATTACTGACTATCTGAAATACACATTTCCGATATCTACAATTAAATTATGACTAGTGAAAAAGTAAATTCAAGATATGTCCATTTTAGTTTTGACTAGTCATAATTTTAATTAAAGATATCTCTAATAAGTTCATAATTCAAGATATCTTAAACGTATTTTTTTGGATAGGAGAAATTTTGTTTTGACTAATGGAAAATAAATTATAGATATCTTAAAAGCAAATAATGACTAGACAAAACTTAATTAGAGATATCTTGAATTATAATTTTGACTAGTCAAAACTCATTTTAAGATATCTCTAAAAGAATTAGAGATATCTTGAATTATTCAACTTTTCTATTTAAGATTTTAAAGATTTAAACTAACATTCTGACAAGTCAGAATGACATTACTGATGTCTTGAATTAGCATTCTGTCTAGTCAAAACGTCACAGATTTACGTACAGTGTTGCCAGATTGGGCGGTTTACCGTCTGAAGAAAAACCCCAGTCCATAATCATCCTTATTTCAAACACATTCACTTAAATTTTCACTTTATGTTACATGTTCATATTATTTATTGACTGTATCTAAGAATATGACATATTTTCAATTTAACTTAAGATAATTAATAATACAATATATAATATACAATAACATACAATGAGTTAAATGTTCTTGTTTACACTGGTTCATCAAATCAGTCTATCTACGTTGCCTGTAGGGATTTTTAATGTCCAGCAGGTGTCAGTATTCAGTGACACAGTATCAACACAGTATCAATACAGTTTTGCTATGTGTCGAAACGCTTCATGACGCCTCATCTACCCATCACTAGCCAACGTCATCTGCCAGGGCGTTTACAACATAGATAGTAGCACCAAAAATTATGCTAGTTTTAGCAGCAGGTGGATAAACTTAGCGGGAAGATGCCGAAGTCGGGAAAATATAAGAAGCGGCGCACGGCGCCTGCTGCGCTTGCCTGCTGTGCTTGCCTGCTGTGCTTGCCTGCTGCAACACTCCGATTGGTTAACCTCTCAAGTCAGTTAAACGTAACCCCGCCTGCCCCATCTTACCATTGGCTTACATCAGAGCCGTTGGTGCATACGTTGATTTGATTGGTCGCCACGCCCCATTAGCTGCCCCAGTCAGGGCTGAGAGCCGCTGAAGCATTAAGAAGGCGGAGTGTTTCTTAATGCTTGTTTTCTGAGCTCAATGTATAGTTTACGTTGGATTTAATTTAATGCACTGCATAGATTTTATTGTGCTCTGAGAATGTGCGAGCAGTGCCCGTTTGCGCAAGTGCGCAGCTTAGAGGGAACGTAGCTTATCACTCACACATTCTTTTTTTTTGTCCAATCTGGTGTAGTTGCCTTTATTTCAATGTTGTTAACCTTTTGTTTTCTCTTAGTGTTCTTCTCTCCAAAGTAGCTACACCTGGTCTGGTGTTCTGTTAGCTGGAGAAGTAACAACGTTCTTCAACTGCTGCTATAAACTCTTTTTTTCAGTTTCCTCTGCATCTATTTGTGTCTTCTATCTCTTCAAAACCCCCAGTCAGTTGTGGCAGATGGCTGCTTGTACTGAGCCAAGTTCTGCTGGAGGTTTCTTCCTGTTAAAGGGGAGTTTTTCCTCTCCACTATCGCTACATGCATGCTCAGTATGAGGGATTGCTATAAAGTCAAACTATTGTTAGAGCTGATTCCTGAGGAGTGAATGCTACAAGTCAATGTCTTGATGCAATCAGCTGGGTTTCCCTACATATAAAATTATTTTTTAAACCGATTTGTTCAGAATGTATCCATTCATCCATTATCGCTTATCCTTGTGGGGTTGTTGGGTCTGCTGGCATCTATCTCCAGCTTACAATGGGCGAGAGGCAGGAGTACACCCTGGAAAGGTCGCCATTCCATTGCAGGGCAACACAGAGACAGACAGGGCAAACAACCACTCACACACACACTCACGCCTAAGGACAATTTAGAGGGCCCAATCAGCCTAACAATCCTGTCCTGACTGTGTGAGGAAGCCCGAGTACCCGAAGAGAACCCACGCATGCACAGGGAGAACATCCAAACTTCTTTCACTAAGACCCAAGGTGGAAACAGTGGCAACAGTGCTACCTACTGTCCTGCTGCGAGCCCCCACTATGTATTTATGATTTGAATTAATTTTCTTGTAAAGTGCATTGAGACGACATCTGTTGGAAATTGGCCCTATATAAATAAACTGATTCTTGATTCTTCTTTATTCAGTGGCCATAAATGAAAGCTTAATTTCATTCAGCACAAAAATGGGAAACTCAAGCGAATAGATTTATTACACTAAGTAATTCATTGATGATTGTGATGTACAGCTGACAAGAAATACCAAATTCTGCTTCTCAGGTAATATTAGGATCTTGCATAAAAGAAATGGAGAAGGGTTTTTAGTAAGGAAATGTGCGTCTGTGTCGGGACTCCTCTGGCCTGAATTGCTTGATAAATGATGCTCTGCCATGAAGTAAGGCAACCTCGAGTTGCTTTCATAGTGGTCTACGTCTCGTCAGATCATTGCGGTCTGTGTGGGTAAAGTCAGTTTTATCGTCAATCTACAATCGTGAAACCAGTGTCATTGAAGCAAGCATTGGTTACTTCAGGAATTTGGGCAGGTAACAGGCTGTGCTGAAAAATATTATCAGGATCTCACATCATTTTGTTTTTGGTAGGGGACACATGAATTGGTCTAAAATGTATTTATCAACAGCTTTGACAGACTTTGTACTTGATTAACAATGTTGAAAAAACACCAGCAGATAACACCGTGATGACTGATAAATAGGAAATATATTTATTAGCTGCATATAATATTCATCATTCTAAAGAATGGAATCTTTAAAAAATTTTTAGCTGCGTACATTAACATTAAAAACTTAAAGCTCATAAAAACATTGAAATAAAGGATCTTTTAGATGAATTCATTGACATACACTTGTTGCTTTTCTCAAGTTTAACCAGAAAAGAGCAGAATAATGATGTGGATTTTCATTATTCACTCAGCGATGACGTTGAGGAACAATATTGTTGGGTAACCAGAAATGGCGTGGGGTAATCACTATTCCGTCCACAGCCACACTATTGCTTTGTAATCCTGATGCTAAACTCCCCATTACTCCATCTGGGACCCAACAACAGCCAACCCCCCTCCACCACACACACACACTGTCAAAGCAACTGTGGCAGTAAGGGTTTTCAGTTCTGTTTGCGGTTGCCTGGAGGAAGGGAGGGAGGAATCATGTCCTGCAAATTAAAAAAGCTGCTGTAGGAATGTCGCCAAGTCCCACAGGAGGAACCGGCACCCGTCGGTCTTCCAGCGCTGACCCAGTGGTCATCGTTGAATCCCCTCGTTTGTATTCTGCACACACACAAGGCCCCGGGGAGCGCCTCTGCACGCCTCCTATGGGACTGCTGGTAATTTAAGTCAAACACGATGTCCCAGCTTGTTTGACACCAGTTTAAAGCGTTTCAATCACACGTGTGTTTGCTGCAGGCCGTGCTTGTCACACTCGTTCAAAGACCCAATCAATTTTATTTGATCGAGTTCCTCCTGACAGACAATGATTTAGTTTTTCCTCTGAATGAAGTGGTTGAACTGATAATTTGTGACGGGTTAGAGGTCCTTATTGATATTGTAAAGATGGATTTTTTGCAAAAGTACCCCTCCCCCACCACTCCTCCCCCTTTCTCCCAGCAGGCCGCTCCTAGAAGTGGGCGGACTGGTGTCATGTGCCACTAATTAAGGACTCTTAGAGGGGCTATGGCGCATACTCATTAATGAACTGTAGCATCCTTACTGTCCATTGAGTGGTTAAAAAGGGGAGGGCTGATTCAGTTTGGTGGTCTGCTAATTCAGTTAAAGACCTGCAAAACAGAAAAACATCCAGGCATTGGCTGTCCTTTTTATTGAAAACCCCCAAAAAGGACTTTAATGATTAAACTAAAACACATACAAATTATACCTTGATAAGAGCAGTTTACAACTTAAGAGGATTGTATGTAATTAATTTTACATTTTGAAGTTTTATGTGTTTAGTAAAACAGTTTCTGCACCCCATACGTTTCCATTTATCTAATGGTTTCCACACACAATTAAGGCAACTAAAACAAAAGCTAGGATCTACCAGATGCCCCCTCCCCGCCGTTTGTTTATTCCATTTTCATGTAAATGCAAAAAAACAAAACAAAGCAAATGGCCGTATTTGTCTTTATGAAAGTAGGCCAAACAACCGCTGACAAACAAGAGGGGGAGTTGTAGGTCAGGGCGCCACAAGCCATGTGCAACCCTGCCTGTTGCGAGAGCATGTCGCGCTGGAGCAAGCCACAATACACACAATGACACACAGACACTCCTGCCTGAATGATGTAACGCTGTCTAGACCAAACATTTCTTAAAGTAAAAAAGAGACTTTAATCAAACACTCTGATTTAGTTTGAACTAGAACATTAAGTAGGTCGGATCCAGAACATAAGAAATGTGCTCGAACGTTGAACATTTTTCTACATTTCGTTATCTTACAATCACAAATATCAGTGTATTCTGTGGGGAATTTATTTGATAAACCATCAAACAGCATTGTATGATTGTGAAGCAGAAAGAAAGGTTATTCATGGTTTACAAATTAATTGTGTGGACTTTATATTTAATCCAGCCTATTTTGCTCTGATACCTCTAAATAAAGTCTGACATGGATAACCACCTTTATAAGTCACCTTGTTAAAAAAAAATGCTGATTGGTGTAAAGCAAGGTTCAGTTATTAAATAATATCCTTAAATTCAAAATGTATTAGTGCTCCGTCAAATCCATAATTCGAGAATCTAAAGACTACTGCACAGCTACCAATACAGATTCATCTATCCAAACCAGTAGAATGAGCAATGAGGGTAATAATCACAGAAGTACCAAAGAAGGCCTTTGTAACTTGGAGTTGCAGAGATTCACAGCAGAGGTTAGGTTGGCAGGACACATATCTGGCTTTTATAAAATAGTGGCAAAATGTTTGGCCCAAGCAATCCGCCGGGAGCAGACTGAAACTAAAGATACAAATGTTTGGTTACAGATTGAATGAAGTGTTTTTGTCAGTTTACTTTTCGCTGCTGACCTCCTTGACCCTCTTGACCTGAGCCCATTATCCCTGCTGTGTCACTCTCTGTGTCTGGTTGATTTTCTTTTTGTCTACTGGAGTTCATTAAACAACTATAGTCAAGTCAAAGGGGAGCTTATGACCTGTTATAGTTACTGAATGTTTATGAAGTCCAGGTTTTGTTAAAGTGCTAAACCAGGTAATAAGGAAAACCTGATGTATATATATTTTTTACTGTAAAACATATTCAGCTGTTAGATCTCGACTTAAAGTAGATCAAAAATTTTGAAATTTCTCTTCTTCCTGTTTGGTATTTTTCCCATCAATTTCATGCAGAATACAATAAATAGAGTCAGTTTTAAATCTTTCCATAGATTTCCAAAGGGATATAGTCCTTGACTTTGACTGGACGTTTATAACGGATAGATATAGTTTAATCTAAACCATCCCAAGATGGCTCTGATCTCAAGTCTTAAGCAGCCTGAACGGGTTTCTTCCAGGACTCTTCTGCATTTAACTTCCGCCATCTGCTCATACACTCTTATCAGCATTTCATTAACTCTGGAAGAAATGGATTTCCATAACATGATGCTACCACCACTATGCTTCAAATGTGAGGATTACTAAAGCTTCACAGCAGTCAAATAATTCAAAAATCATAGGTCTTCTGTTAGAAGATAAGGATGAGGAGACCATTGAAGATTTTTTTGCACTGGATCTTATTTAAGGCTATTGGAGAAAAGAGGCATCAGTACAAATTTGCTTTGTAAAATCTTTAAAACCATGTTTAATTTTATTTGTTTTTTATTAAGCCGTACTTCAGGTTATTCCCATTAATTCTAAATTGAGATTTGTGAGGATTGTGAGGATTAATAATACTTTCATAAGGCAATATGTTTTTATTTTTGAAATTCAACTTTTAGATCACAGTTAAAGATATTTGATGTTCACAGAGGACGGGTTGGTTTGCTTACATTCTTATAAATAATCAGCAACCGGAAATTTGTTATGGGTTAAATTGTTGTGCAAATACAGTCTATTTTTTAGATGTCAAGTCAGTTAAGAGTGCCCATAAATAAAGTATATATTCATAAGCTGCTTCGTATGAATCCCATCAGCAGCAGAAGTTGACCTGTTAAACTAACAAAGACTACAATAAATCTAAGTGTGGACCTCTTTAATTACAAAAGAGGCGATAGTTTTTAAGTAGCCCACCCTCACCCTCTTATACGGTCCATGCCCTTTGTGTCCTGCCCTCTACTCTGGCATAACATCTAAGGTTTGAAACCCACCCACACACACACACACACATACACACAACAGATGCCCCCTGACGCTTACTCGCATAAAGCGGGCACGTGACGCTCGGCCCTGGGACCCGAGGCCTGCCAGCCTCATGGCATTGTTGTTCCCCTCAGGCAGGCAGCAGGCCTCCCTGAACACCCTTTTGTCTTGCGTCGGATGACAAAGCGGTGGCCAAGCCGCTGGTGTGGCACGCGCACAGCCACTCATCCCACTGGTCTGTGACCCAAACAGGTGGATTGGAGGGAAGGACGGGTCGCGGCGAGTGGATGAGGGAGGGGGTGGACGGGCGAGGAGAGGCTGCATCTGTCCCTGCACTCAACGACTCCCCGGGTCAGCCATATGCTCCCAGGAGAGAGGGAGACACGCATGCAGAACCAGACTAACAGGTGGAGGGGGGGTAGGGAGGATTAACAGAGGTAAAACTCATCAGTGTCGGATATTCAAACTGTCAAATTGGCTGGATGACAACAAGCCTTAACTGTTCTTAGAAGACTTCATGTCAGTCAGGACTTTGTGGGAGACAATATGAGAGGCAGTTCAGATTGGCTGATCTGGGTGACAGTTTTAAATTATGATTTAAAGGAAAGGTTATTTTAAAACTTGGTATTTACTTTGTATTGACTGAAACATATACAGAAGTGTGGATAGTTCTGATCCTGCAGTATTTTATCATCTGCACATTATAATATAAATGTGTAGTGGTAAAGTTTTATAATAGTATCAAGGGATGTAAATAAAATCTGCGCAATCTGGTTTAGTCATATTAAGAGATTCAAATTTGTCTACCTACATCTATGGTGTCCTCCAACAGGACTTTTTGAACAACCCACAGCTGCAGACATTAAAGCGCTTTTAAAAACCCCATAATATTCTGAGATAGAAACAATGGAGAAAATAACAAACCTTTTAGGTTTGTCCTTTTATGGACCAGAAAATGTGACTCCCATTCAGTTCCCTGCCTACAATGCCTTGCAGTTGTTTTCATAACCGTCAATGTATTCCAGGATTTCTTACGTTAGTCTCAGAAGAAGGAATTGTATTTAGTAGAGATAGCTTGTGACAGACTAACATAAAGTGGCACAAAATAGAGGAAAGTTTTCACATGCAGTTTCTCCTCAGCCAGCTTTAACACTGATAAATAAAAAAATTTCAGACGTTAGAAGTCCCCCTGATTAGTAAATTGTGTATATAATAAATACATCCAGGGATAAATACAAGTGTTTTACGAAGGCCTCAAAGCCTCGTTTGAGAATGATCATTAAAAAAAAGACAAGAACAAGGAAAACAGCAGAACAGTCCGTATTAAATTTGCAGAGAGATTTTAAACAGGTCTTGGTTTAAAAAACAAACAAACACCCCAAACATCACAGAAAGAAATGTTAAATCAGTGAAGTAAACATAAAAACAGTGTGGCATGACAACAATCCTACTAATACATGGTTGTCAATCTGACCTGACATGGCAAGCAAGAAGAACACTACTCAGAAAAGGAGCCAAGAAGCCTTTGGTAACTTTGGTAAGAGGAGATGCAGAGATTAATTGTAGGTAAGGAAATCTGGTGATAATGACAGATCAGGTAACAGATCCACATATCTGGTCTTTTTAAAATTTGTGAGAAGAATGAGGCCATCAGGCTTGCCTCTAGCAAGATAAGACCAGAACACTATGTCGAGCTAAATTATGCTCAGAGATCAGAGTCAAAACATTTACTGTGGTAAAACATGTTGGGAGAAGGGTGGTCTGGGGATGCTTTTACTCACATAGACACTTTTTAAAGTTTAGTCATTTTTGCAAATGTAATTTTGGTACATCACATCAATTCCTCACAGATATGTTGATGTTTAAGGTTGTTATGGAATAAAAATAAAATATGTAAAAACATACCGCTACGTTTGGCTTTGTTTACGTAGCCATTTGAATTTTTACAACCAAACTGTCAGAGAAAGCATCAATAACCCTGTTCCCAAAATCACAGGTCAGTTTTATTCTTTCTGTTTGCTGTATAACACGGGTTTGTGATTATGTTAGGCTTTTATTGAACAGTCATCCAGAACTGCATGTGACTGAAAACAGAAAGATTTAACCATAATGTATAAAAAAAAACACACAAAAAACAAAATTACTTAGAAGAGTGTTCCTTAGATTCTTAAGTAAATATGAGTATCGAGAGGAGAAATAAAGATGTACTTCTGTTGACCGTCGCTATGGATGCATCGCTTCAAGATGCTCTTTGTGCAGCAGAAGAGATAAAAACAAGTACTTGTTGGCCCTGAATTCAAGAGGCTTAGCTTTGCGCCCAAAACGGCCTCTGATACAGTTCACTGATGTATGATGGCCAAGGAAATATTGACATCATCAAAATGAAAACGTTAAACTCAGCTGCGTTGTCATCTCTTTCCACTTACTGTCTAATTGTTAGCATTGGGATGGTTGTGGAGGGCTGAGACTCAAACAAGCAAAACAATTGTTAACCTAATATTTAAAAAAATAACTTTTGATACAATTAATAATAATAATAATATATTACTTTTAAAATTACAGGCTAATGGTTTATAAGTTTTTGTTTATTTAGTTGAAGGGCACTGATTTGATCAATACCTTAATGTTATTTTTTTATTTTATATTTTGGTTTGTTTCGTTTGTTTTGCATGCCATAGATGTAGGGCTAAAACAATTAATCATAACCAGTGCGATTAATCGATTATTGAAATACTTGTCAACTAAATTAATAACTGAATAATCGTTAACAGAAGGATACAAACTGTAGATGCCACTTGCTGAAAGAACAGGATACTTAAAACAACAATTAAGCAAAAAACAAAACAACAAAAAAATGCATTTTGCATCTAAGATAAAAAAGGAGTTTGAATCATCATCTGTATCGAGTTCTGTAACAAAAAAATCAATTTAGCAAAATATAAGTGAGCAGATTACATTAGCCATGTTTTCATTAAACTTATTTGAATTTTGAGAAAACTTTTAAAACGCAAGAAGAAAAAAAGGACATATGAATTAGACCTATTCCCACGTGCTGGTTTAGAGTACATCAACCAGGCCACCAATTAGTAGAAATATGATTTTTGTTTTTTATGAATCTATCTTTATTATTTAATATTATAGTAACAGAACACTCAAGCAACAATTTTGTTTGTTTGTGAGATTTGCTATACAAGTCCAAGTGTTCTCTTTTGGAAAAGAAATAAAACTAAAATGAGAAAGTGAATAGTTTTGATTATTAAAATAATCGTTAGTTGTAGCCATACATAGCTGACCTTTTAGAAAGGATTGTTTGCTTTGGGCAAGGGCCTTGTGGAGGTTTTAAACCATTAGACCTGATTTTACCTAATTGCTAACGATTGGCTGTGACCTCTGTAATGCTGTAACTCAGGTTAAATTTACCTGAAATTGTGTGTAGTGGCAACAACCATCCCTGACTGCACAGAGAGCAGTGCAGAGTTGTTTGATGTTAACGAGAGTTGCAGGCCTTTGCTTGATTGCTCGACATTTGAAAGCTTTACCAAAATGGACTGAATGGATTTGTTTACCTCGTCTGCATTTATCCATAGGCAGACTACAGATGTAAAATAGTGTAGAAAATCAGCATCATGGTTCACAAATCCTTCTGTTCACTGATTGGCCTTGTTCAAATAAATCCTGAGAAACGAAACCTCAATGGAAAAAGTGCATGGAGGCAATGGCCAGGCAATTCCTGGACTGGCGATTGTGTTCTTTATGTGTCTGCTTTGTCTTCCAAAGTCACAATCCAGCAGTGGCAGCTGAGTTGAGCTCTGCTGGAAGATACCTCTGTTGGACTTTTCCTTTCCAAGGTCACCGTATGCATGCTTGGTATAAAGAATTGCTTCAAAATCAATGACTGTGAAATACTTCTTTGCAGAGAAGTATTTAAAATTGCATACTTGGAACTGCATCTAGAGGATGTAACTTGTCGTGTTATCTTCTTGAATACAGATGTGACATTAGACAAATGTACTGTAATAATGTATATTTGATGTTTATGTTACTTCCTGTTATGATATTTTGGGAAAAATAATTGGATGTATGTAGGGGCTTTTACTAAATTTGCTGTAGCTGCCCCCATATGATATTTTTTTTTACATATGTTAAAGTCCACTAATCTTCTTATAGGTTGCAGTTTTTTTTTTTTTTGCCTCTCCAACTCTGAATAGCTTAACAAAAATGTGCCTCAGTAATGGATGGTTATATCCTCATCCATCACCCTCCTCCCACCAGCTATAACTTTAAATAGGCCATCAAGTGGCTAATGAACTGATAAGCCCTCTGTGTCCTGTAGGGGTTATGAACATCATAAGCCAAATGTTTGGGCATGTTTAGTGTTTTTTTGTTAGTTTTTTTTACCGTAGGAATGTGTCCAAGTGATCTTGTCTCCTCAGACGCGTGCATTTTTTTTTTCACCATAGCTGCATGTTTTTAGAAGGAAATCCCTAAAACACTCACGAGTTTTATGCTTTCAGGACATGTTGTTGCTTCTGCAACTGTGTGGCCCCGGCGCTTTGTGAGACTTCCAGTTAGTCGAGCTGCTGGTATCATTATCAGTTGTGGATCTGTGTAAATCCGTGGATTTGTGTGAGCAGTCAGAGAAATTAAAATAACATGCTTTTGTTTTTCTTTTCTTTTTTTATTACAGCACTTACTTCAAATCTCTTTAGACTCCATTTTTTTAAACCAGCTAAAAAATTTTTTATTGTGTAAGCTCCAAAAAAAAAACCTTTTAATGTAATCTTTGACAAGATTATCAAATTCATTGATGATGTCACAAACTTAAATAATTTAAATGGAAAAAATGTTGACTAAGCCTGGATAAGCACATTCAAGGGGATACTGAAGGATTATGTATATATACAATTTTCTACAAGTTATTGGCACATATAACACATCATTAAGTTGTTTACTTTATTTCTCTTTTATCCGATTGTTTATTTCTTAAAGCACATTAAAGTGGGCTAGTGGAGCAGCTTTAGGATTGATTTGTTAATTTTAATCTAATTGAGCTAGATCGTTTCAATAGATAGCATTTAAATTAATTTCAACGGGCTGTCCCAGATTTCTACATATTTTAAGAAAATATTTTAATGTGGTTTGAGGTTTGAGTTAAAGAAAAACAACAACCGAAAGGAAAATGAACCTACTGATTTTTTTTTCCACTTACTGTAAATGAAGTGATACAGATTTTGTTATAGTGTCACCCATCATGCAGCCCACATTGGTCTGTTATTTTCATAGCCTTAGCAGAGGAAACCTTTTACGTGTTTTTTGACAAGAAGGCATGAAAGGAGGGTACAGGATGGAATATTACAGCATCAGGTAGTCAATGCTTCTTTTCTTCATTCGATCATATTTACCTGGAGGCTTTGAAACAAAGTGAGCTTGTGATAACTGTAATAACCCGCTTGATTTTTTTTATTTTTAATCTTTTTTTCAGTTTTGTTCGCAGGAACTTTGCAGACCTAAGACTTTACAGGAACCTTTGTAGATTTCCCAGCTCCTGTTTTACCCACCTGCCAACACACCTCTGAACAATTTCATATTTTTCTTACATGACCTTTTTTTTATTGGTATGCAAAGGGACCATTTAAAATGCTAAGGCACTATACCATTTAAAACTTAAAGACTATTACTCAATTAAGTATTCAATTGGATTAAATTGAAATTATCACACCTTTAGCATAATTTTCCATCTTTCAAGTTTGTAACAATGTACACAACTGTTACTCATGTCGTCCTGTTGGGCTTTAAGCTGCTGCAACATTTGCTTATCACTCTGGCCGGCCCTGGGAATCTTTAAACGCTTTCGGATAAAAGGTTAATTTTTATAATTCTTTTTTTTTAAACAAAGATTTATTATTTGTAATCTATTGATCTTCCTTTTTTTTTTTTTAAACCTAACACTTTATATCTTTTTATCTTTTATCTGTGTGCTGAACTGTTTTCCCCATTTTTTTATTTTTGTGTTTCCCTCTGCAGGATAACATTTAAAACTTATCCTAGACTCTATTATTTAACTCGTTCCTTCTTTTTGGGATCTGTTTGAAGGAGTTGTTGACACTGCACAGACATGATCTCATGAATATGCAGAACTCCCTCAGCCCAAACCCTTTTGTTTTCAAACTCAATGGCTTCATTGTTTAGGACCATGACAGTTCAAAACATAAATGAAATTGGAAAACATACTGTGTAATTTTGTAGGACAACTAAATGAAGGTAATACTCCTCTTAGTTAGAGTTGATACTGCCGTTTATACACATATACACATATATACAAATTTTTTTTTCTGACCACGCAGGAGTGAAAATAGAGTGTTTTATTTTTAACCATTGAGTATCTTGAGAAAAGCTTTTAATTACCGATGAATCCAGTGAAAGATTGATTACTTGCAAAGTCAAGGATGCAGATTGAATGCTGGACTTCTGGCAATTAGTGCACTGAAGTGCTGCACAAAGTCTGACTTTATAGTCTGAAGTGTGAAGAATGGACTCAATAGCAGCAGAGAAATGACCAAACTCAGAATGGAGTGTTTCTCACCAATGCTACAAAACAAATATGCTCCATGTAACTCCAGGTGTCTAAAAAGTTGTGAAATGTTTAATTTTTACAACATAATCTATGATATGACTGGATTTCTTTTTCAACAACTGAATGTCCCTTTTTTGAAACAATTTAATGTATGAATTAGGTCACGAAACTCCTTGGGTATATATTTTTTAAAGTATCAGTTCTTATACGTGGTTCAGAACATTTTCATCCCTTGTAGTTAAAGGTTTAAATTAACAGGAAACTCTATAATATTTTCTTCTACCCAGTATAATTTTAACACGTTAATAATAGAATTGGTCCTTGCAGATTTCCTATGGAAAAAAAAAATATATACTTAAAGGTTGGATGGAAGAATAAGGAAAGAGAAAATGATAAAGCACAATGCTGTTAAGACAGGACTATACACTAAATCCAATAGTTAAAAAAATACAAAGGACATGTATAAAAGTTGCTATAATGCAGCTACTTTTAGTATAAATTGTAACTTTACAAATAAATAATGTTACAGTGAAACAAACGTAAAACAAATAAAGTTTTTTGTAAATAATCATTTCAATAAGAAAGCAGCTCCTGTTCTTTTTACTTTCCTTAATTTCTATGGATTAATGTAAATACAATTGTACATTTGTTTCTGGACTATCTTCATCAACTTTCGTTTCGTTTGACCTTTATTTTTGCTTAAACTAACACGTTTTTTTTTTTGTTTGGTTATATTAAGATACATTTTTTTAGTAGACTCTGGTTTTTGTATCGAACAGTGAATAATAGAACCCACAAACCAGCTTTCTGGCCCCATGCTGTAAACATGTAATCATTTTACATGTGTTGGATCAAGAGGTTATAAAATATGCATGAGAAAACAGAGCGCGGTCGAAACTGACAAGTGTAATTATTACTCACTTGGATGGCAATTACTGGCGCAATTAAAGCGAAACTGCGCGTTTAAACCAACAAAACGGTGACCCAGTTCCTTTTTACTCCCCACGGAAAATTATATCAAACATCTTAACAGAATAAAAGCAAACCAAAATAATAATAAAATAATGGCTTTGATAAAGCATCCACAGCTGTTTTGCGCTCTGAGACACAGATTTACTCACACATGTGATTGATAGAAGAGTAAGCCTACAGGATCTTTATTCATGTCATGAGGTCACACTCTCTTTGGGGGACCAAGTGAAGGATCCACAGTAAGGGGCAGGGGCGTGGCTGGGGGGGGGGGGGTGTCAACCGACAGTCTTTTCCAGTATGGGCTCAATAATGTGCCCACAGGAAGAGAAAAAATTGTCTCTGTCTCATTTGAATTTGACTTTTAGCTCAAATTTTCTCCACACCCCCCCAAAAAGGTAAAAATGTATTAAAATCACAACAGAGTCTCTGAGGCGGGTTTGGGGGTGGAGGGTGTCTCACAAATTGCATACAATACAACAGATCACAGTTTCGAGAGGCTATAGCACAAATAATAATAATAATAATAATAATAATAATAATAATTAAAAAAAACACGTATGTACCATTTATTTAAGACGCACACTGATTGTCTCTTAGAAACTACATATTGATTCCTTATAAACACTTTTTTTTCTTAAATAAAGTAGTGCATCGATGTCCAACACAGTATCCTCATGTCTCTCTGCCAGCAGGTTCTTTTTTTTTTTTTTTTCCAGCAGGTCTCAGGGAAGTTTTAGTTCCGTGGCTGCGGTTTTCCTCAACAGGTGTTTTTACGCACAGAGGCCCGCAATGATTGAGGCTGGATGAGGGGCTACACGTTGTGGATGAACTGGGGCAAAAAGGGGGGGGGACTATAAACCAGTGCTAAAATAAACTAAAACTCTCCTTCAGGAGTACTGAAGATAAAAAAACACAGGAGAGCGCAGCCAGGATCAACCAGTCTGATGTTGAGTTTTGAAACCACGTCTCATCTTCACAGGACCTGGAACTTCCACGAGGATGTCTGGTCCTTATAATCCAAGCAATCGGCGTTGAAGTTCAGCTTCCACGACGCCGCTTGGTCCTTATAATCCAAGCAGTCCGCCGTGGAGTTGAAGCCCAGGCCGGACGTCCCGTAGCCCTGCGTGGAGAGCGACGCGGCGGGCTGGTTCAGGTGGCTGCTGACAGCGCTGCCGCTCATCGGGCTGAGGGTCGTGCCCGGCGCAGACAGCTGGTGGTGCATGGGAGCGAGGTAAGAGCTGCAGTCCATGCCGCCGAAGTAGGAGGTCGAGCCGGCGTAGCTCTGCCCGTAGCCAGACGCCTGGGTGTAGGTCATGGGGTAGGAGCGCTGCATGCAGGAGGACGAGGTAGACAGCGGGTCCGACAGGGGCGAGATGGACGCGGGGCTCCAGATGGACACCGGGGCGGTGCTGGTGGAGACGGCCGGGACGGTGGTGGTGCTGCTGGGCGGCGTGAACTGGCCGCTGGCCCCGCTCTCCGAGCTCACCTCCCTGGTGGGGGAGCTTTTCTTTTTAGGGGGTCGCACCTTGTTCTGTCCGCCGTTCTGCTGCTGCTGTTGCTGCTGGCGACACTTGGCGCGCCTGTTCTTAAACCAGACCTGCAGAAGAACCATAGAAACAGAAATTATTATTGAAATGGTAAAGAACATATTGATGACACCTACAATTGCAATAAAAGCAACTATAAATACAGAAGGAGACTCCAACTTATAGAACACTAAAATTAAGGTGGAACAAAAATATTTACTGTAGTTTTTCTTTCATAATTTATTATATATTATAAACTTTGCATCAAACCTATCCGAATCAGGAAAAACCTTTGTTGTCAAGTAGCCTAAGTTGTTGGACATTCAAGGAATTAGTTTTGGCATAGTTGCTTCATAACAAATGGATATAAAGAAATATGAAGAGGAAGTATTACCTTAACAAAATCTAATATAAAATATACACACAAGGGCAGGAGTGAATAAAATAAAAAGTGAGAAACAAACAGCAGTACAACAGAGTGCATTGTAATTAATTATATATATATTGTTTCTACAGAGATACCACCGAATAAAAATGAAAAAAAAAAAATCATTTGAAAAATATTGAGAATAAGGGAAATATACCCCCCCCCCCCAAAAAAAAAAATAAACCCAAAAAACTAGTGAGTCTGAATGTTGTTGTTTTTATGTTGTTTAAATTCAATAACATTTAAATTCGATCTCTTGTGTTTATTTTTTATTTTTAAAATAGGCCTTTCATAGTAAGGCAAATTATTATTTTTCATGTCCATAAGAGTTACAATATATATATATATATATATATATATATATATATATATATATATATATATATATATATATATATATATATATATATATATATATATATATATATGAATACGTTAAATGTTATATATTGCAATAAACAACCATTTTGAAAATGTTAATTGTTTTCTTCCATATTAGATTGGTTGGTTAACTCACCTGAACTCTGGACTCAGGTAAGTTGATTTTCAGCGCCACCTCTTCTCGCATGAATATGTCCGGATACCTGGTTTTGGCGAACAACGACTCCAAAATGTCGAGCTGTGCGCGCGTAAAAGTAGTCCTTTCTCGCCTCTGTTTTCGTGGCGTGGCTGCAGGGGAAACAGAAATGTCAATTTAACTCGCCGAATATTACTTATGGATGCAACGACAGTGAACGACATTAGACTAAATGTTAACGTGTGACTGAAATGATCTGCATGCAAGTTTTGGTTTGGTGCGCACTTACGAACAGCCATAGCATCGTAGTTTGAGTGCAATGTTTCAGTGTAGAATAATAATTTGAACATATTTAAATCTAGAAGTCTTCATTTTTAAAATAGAAAATATTGTATTCAGAATTAGCCCATTTGTAGAAAAAATATATAAATAATTAATCCATTTTTATTGTTTATACCAGAGTGCTTTGTTTAGCTTGATGTAAAAGAAAAAAAGAATTTCTGTAAAACCTTCATTTATTTCAACCCACCTGGATAACCCACGGAGGGATGCAAGAGGTCCATCCCGGAGGTCGTTAGGCTCAGGCCATTGACTGTGTAAGGTGGTTGCTTTAGATACGACATCATGCTAATGTTTGTCTGAGGGCTGAAGTTGGAAAAAATCTTGAAAACTGACGTCGCTCCGAAGGCGCCCCGCGTGTCCTCTGAGGTCTCCGTGGGCTCCGTGTTACTCCGGGTACCTGATGCACGAATAACAGGGAGAACAGTAGCTCAGCAGTCGGAATATGCGTCCTCTCCACAGACCCACATCGCCCCCCATCAAGCATCACCCCCTACCCCTCTGATCATGGCAAACAATGCTCGGGCGCTGGAGCTGCAACAAGTCACTTGGAAATTTAATTAAAGTCACCAAAGCTTGTTTAGGCAGCGATGTGAAGCTGATTTGCCTTTGTCTTTAAAATGATGTAAAAAAAAAAAAATTTACGTGCATTTATCCACATTACAAAAATACTGGCTTAATATTAGCTCTGTATTATTATTATTATTATTTTGCCTCAACGAGAGGCAAAGTTTTTGGTTTAAAGTGGCATCCAGCCACAGAAAAAAAGAGCACATATGTCTGAACAGTGAACGTGTGACTGTGGCGGCTCTTAAAATCCGCACTGTGATGTTTCCTAGCTGTCCCCACTGCGCTTCCTGATTAGTCGCATCTTCTGCCTCCCCATTCAACGGTTTTAACCCCCTCATCCCAATCTGTCACACTTAGACACGCAGCAGCCCGTCAACCAGTTGCTGCGGAACATTCACTCAATAGTAATAATTATTATAATAATATTAATTAGCCGCTTGTCCAATGATTAATTTGGATAAATGCGGAGCTGCTGATGAATTGAAAGGATAATTCAAGTGGCAAGCTGTAGCAGGCTCTTAAAAAGAGCCTCGAGATTAAACTAAACATTAAGTATATAGACCCCCCCCCCCCC
>JAVLVB010000602.1:136804-150199 GCA_032876305.1 Orestias chungarensis
CCCCCACTAGCCCTGAACCCCCCCCATTCTTTCTCTCCAGCTACTTTTTTGACGCAACCTCCTCAGCCAATGGCAGCGAGAGGGCAACTGACAGCCTCTCCATCCCACCAGAGAGGCAACGCTGATGGGAAATAAACGGAATATGCCAGTGAATGATGACACCAGACTTTATTTGTGTTTATTTTATTCTTTTACTACATTTTATGTCATGAAGAGAGAAACAGAAAACGGAGAAGCCTTTGATTAAGGCTGACAGTGAGGAGTTTCCGACAAGTGGGGCAGAAAGCGAGATTAGACGAGTGTTGTATCTGTATTTGATTTACCAGAAGACTGATAATGTGTCTGTACCTCATCAAAGAATTCGTTTTTTTTTATAATAAAAGACGGAATGGTATGGGGGGACGGGTGAGATCTAATGATCTAATGGAGGGTTTTTACATTCCAGATGGTCACAGAAAAAAAAGAAAAGAAAGAAAGAAAGGGGGGATTTAGAGCGACTGATTTTCTTTAAATTCTCCTCCTGTCCGCCGAACCAGCCAGTCTGTGATGTTGGGAATGTTGCAGGCCATACGCAGAAATGCACCGAGGAGCCAGGAAGACAGTGGGGGCCTCATCTGGGGGAATCCAGCTGGAGACGAGGGCCATGGATGGGAGAAGAGGAGAAAAGGGATGCTGAGTTAAGGTAAGGTCTTATTACCATTATCATCACTATTTAATTATTATTAGTAGTAGTATGTGTGGTAAAATATGCTGAGTGTGCAGAACAGATGCTATATTTTGAGCACCATCAGTGTCTGAGGGACAAAGAAAATCCTCCTACGCGTCACTTCCATGTTTGAACCTGTGTGCCCATCTCTAAATAACACGCTGAGGGTTTTTGTCACGGCCTGGTAAATGTCTCATCCTTAAGAGGCTTTTTCTAACACCTACACACACCATCTCTCTCTCTTACTCTCCTCTGTCTCTCTCTCTCTCTCTCCGCACGGACACACCCGCTCCCCTTCAAACAGATTTGAATATTGATTTAAATGTATAAACATAGGCAGAGAGTGTTTTTTTTTTTACTCATTTGTCATTTGCTTCCCTCCCTCTCTCTCTCTAGTCTCTAGTCCCTCTCTTTAGTCTTTCTGAGTGGCTCCCCCGTGGAAAGGGCCAGAGTCAAAGGTGTTGTGACAGCTGGGAGGAATGCTTTTCACCAAGAGCTGCACGCAGAGCGACTCAACACACATCCAGAATAAACTTCAAAACAAATCATTGACATCTCTTCTGACAGCTTTCGATCTGGGACGATTTGCACACATGGACCCAGAAGTTGGATTCGTCTTGGATTTAAGACGCAGAGAAAAAGTTTTGGTGGTGGAAAAAAACTTCCCCACATGCAGGTATAATTGATATAACTGATTTCATATATATATATATATATATATAGTTTTTAATCTCTTTATGCTTTTAAGTTTTTTTTCAGAATGATAAACTGAATGAAAATGTCTATTTAGACTTTATTTGTGTAGCTGTACTTTGAGATTGTTGGAATATAATAATAATAATAATAATATAATAATGATAACCATAAAAAGAAGCGTTTTGCACAACAATTTTACAAAATATGTCCTAAATTATGCATGTGTTTTATTTGCGCAGGCAGTTTCCCAAGTTGGACATTTATTTTTGATCAATCTGAATAATATGGTTTCCCTATTCTCCTAAAAAAAAGTATTTTGTAATATATATACATGCTAATCATTTTTTTTACTTTATAAAATTGTACTTATTTATTTTAAACTTCTCAAATTAATTGAAATTCTCAAATTAAACCCCTATAAAAGAGGAAATATGTTTGAAGCAAAAATAAATCCCGACAGCGTGAGCTGCATGCAAATAATGCAAAACAGAATAACAATTTTTAAAAATCCAGTAAATGACATTGTCGACAATTTTAAATGTGTTCAGCAGTTTGTTTGTTTTTATTGCAAATTTTTGTAATTAATGAGTCAAGTTTTTAATTATTTTTATGAACCCATAATACGTCTGAAACAACCAGGATATTTGCCATTATTAATACAAAACCCCTTGATTTCAGCAGCTGCATGGAAATGGATCCGAGCGTGGAGAATGATGATGTCTGAGGCTGTTATCTGCCGCATCTCAGCGTTTAAAATCGCTAAATAAATTATTAAAGTGCAAAGCGAGGCCCCCTCCGCGGGGACTTTGCATCTTAAAAGCCCGTTTAGAAGCAGAGACGCGGCGGAGCGCCCGCGGCGGCCTGCGCTCCTCTGACTCCCGGCTCTTATCTGCGCCTGCGCTGCGCTCAAACCTGAGGCCCGATCCAACCTGTGATTTCTGCCTGTTAATGCGCGGGCACGCTTCTTTACAGACTTGCCTGTTTGACCTCCTGTTTGATAGTCTTGAAAGAAAAAACTAAAATTAACATTTTAAGATTTTGTAATTGCATCCAAACATCCACCTTCTCTCTCTTCTCTCTCGCTCTCTTTGCGTATAGAAAATCAACACTTAATGTGATAATTGTGTATGTTTTTTAAATTAAAATCTTTTACAATTTAAAAACTGTACAGCTTTGAAGTAGAGCATTAATATAAATATTTCAAACAAAAATGTATACATAAATGTAACATATAGCTCCTTTTTTTTTTTTTTTTTTTTTTTACCTCCCAGGCAGTTTTAATCTCTTTCACACACCCCACCCCCGCACCCCCAACCCTGACACATATTTGCTTGGCTGCATATGAGGAATGTGTTGGTGGAGTTTATTCCCATCTTTAAAAAATAAAAATAAAAATCTAACCAAGAATTTATATAATTTTCTTCTGTTAATGGTTGATTTACAGCTATATTTGTTTATATCACTGAAAAAAGATTGATAGATAGATAGATAGATAGATAGATAGATAGATAGATAGATAGATAGATAGATAGATAGATAGATAGATAGGTACATTGATTGATTAATTAGTTATTTTTATCTTTGGAGCATGCAACAGAAATGTGTGTTTAATTGTCTTAAAAAATGTCTATATTTGGAGAGATTATATATTTACCAATAACATTTAATGCTGATGTAGGTGAGCGTAAGAGAAAGAGGACCTGGTCTGAACTTTTAATCAGGCTCCAAGCTTTGATGGTGAAAATGTACATTTAATGTAAGTTAAACAAGGAGAAATCAAAAAAAATTAAATGTAACATGTGACTGACCCCAGATGTCATCAGATCAAACCAAGAACCCGTTACAAAAACATCAAAAAAGTTTGAAAATAGTGTAGTGACACATCAGGATGCAGACATCCAGTATTTAGACATAACATTTTGCTTTGAAGTCGTCGTATGACAAAAGATAGAATATTTTTGTCTTACACGTTTTTAATGAATGCAAAAAAATATGTTTGCTTTTCTATATCAGGCTAAGATGTGTGTAAATGTGGAACCTGTTTGTGTTTACCCAGATAGTTTCCTTTCTATTATTGTCACACTCCTCTTCAATTACTGCCCTAATTACTTGTGTTGTGTTTATGCAGGAGTTTGCAAACAAACAAACAAACAAACAAACAAACAAGCTGCAACCGTGAAAACAGTCGAAAGTCAAGGTCAAGACGGAACAATAAACAGAGGGAGACTCACAGTTACTGTAAGAGAAATGGTGTAAAGGAAGCTTTGCATGAACTTCAATGTTCAACTTTAAACTCCTAAAACGTTTTTTTTTCCTGTAATTGCTTGTGAGTGAAGAAAATTAATTGTCTTTGACTTTTGTTGTAATTAAACTTCAATGCGAAATGCAATTGTTGCGGCCATTGTTGAAGGTTTACTTTGTCCCCCTCTCACCATTAGTAGCCCCTCTTCCTGTGTACTCTGAGGAGTTTGCCCGGCGTGGTAAAAGCTGCCCTGCAGACTGGACCTTCCCAGTCTTCAAAGCAGGAAGAACTCAATGCGAGGAGGATTTGTTCAGGCTTATTTGGTAACCTAGGATTTGAATTGGATTCTTGGAGGCATCACGACACATTTGAAAAATGTTACATTGTGCGATTTTGTGTGTAATCCCCATAATAAATTTTTAGAAATGGTCACACAACTGTGAGTATTCATGATTCATCGAGTGGCTTTCTTGTCTTGCCTCTAAGGGGTGAGGTGTGTGCTGCCTGCAGGGAAATGAGGAGGGGTGAGATCCATTGCATTCTGCAGTTTCTTTTTTCCCTTTTTTTTTTACTTAAAATATTCAGTTTATTTTACCTGAATTTGTGGAACGTTCACAGCAATTATTCAGCGGTAAAAAAAAAACGTACTGGAGATGTCAACAAATAATCCACAGAGGCGGAGAAATCTAATCAAATTAGACCTCATATTACATGTAAAATAAGGGATATGATTGTACACAGAAGTGAAATAAAAAAAGACAAATTAAACCAAACAATAATTTAAATCTTCTTTACACATAAAGCAATCTTCCCACTGTTTAAATATTAGTTGCTGTAGGTTTAACTGTTTTCATAAGAAAGATTTCTCATTACCAAAGTATCCTATATGAATCCTTCCATGATAGGTAAAAGAAAAGAGCTTATTAAGAACTTTACAACCCTTTTACCCCTGAACATATTTGTTATACATGTATTTCTGAACTTCTGAACGCTACAGTGAGCACCACTGGGACCGTCATCCAAAAGGGATAAAAACATCAGTTCACAAGAAACCAGTCACAGCAGGGACTCCCTGGAAGATTTATCTCCAAAATGAGTCAACAGAATAAAAGATTAGTTGTCCAAGAGCCAATGTCTAGTAGCTAAAAGGTCCAAAACGGCATTAAAAAAGCAACAAAAAATAAAATAAAATAAATGGACTCACTGTTTGTTCTTCACAAACCCTCCAAACAAGAATCCACTGTTGAAACTTGTTAAAGGTTTGATGCAGAACAGTCAAAAGATTAGGAGAATTTAGTCAGATCAGATAAGAGCATCATTTAACTGTTTGGATGCCTTTTTTACACATGATGTTTAGAAAATAAATCTAACGGAGGACCTCTTCAAAAAAACAAGTACCCAAAGCTTTGGTGGGAGTGTGCATGAATGTGTGCGTGCATATTTACTGCCAGGCTTCGTGTAACTGATCAAAAGATAAATAGAGGAATTTACTGAGAGATTTCAGAGATATTACAAGTTTTTTTTTTAGGTAGATAATGAATCTAAACACACAGCCACAAAAGTCTCAACTAGAAAAAAAAGCTTCTGAATTGGCTCTGTCAGTAGCATAGCCTAAATTCAAATGAAAATGTTTTCTAATCAGAGCTTGACGCCTACAGCATCTTCGAACCATGTGGAAGTTTGATCAAAATCTCACCTGTATAAAGTATTTACAACATGTTAGTTAAGCGTTTTCAACACTCATCATTCCAGTTTACAACACATAACTTCATTATTAATTAATTAATTGATTAGTTATTTCACTGTTAATTAAATAAGTTGTTACCAATATATATAGAGTGGATTTTTTTCCAGTATGTCTTTTGGACATATGATTACTTAGAGAAACCATGTTAAATACTTATAATTTACACTAACTGCAGTAAGGGTTGGTCTAAATGCAAAAGCCAATAGACTAAATTGTATTTTATAAATTTTTCTTTCATAGGTTGATCTTCCTTCAAAAGCAGCAAAAGCAAGTATTAAAAGCATCTTATTTTCCTGCATTTAACTAGAACAGGACTACAAAAAAATACAGAAATGATGGACTGCCAAATTGACCAGGGTGTTTAGTAACTCTTGCTTAATGACTACTTGCAATAGACAACCGCCACCTCACGACCCTTCAAGGACAATTAGAGATCATTAGGTGAAATGTCCCATATAGTTTCCTCATGGTTACTTATGTTATCAAGTCATTGACCCTCATGCAGAGTTGCAGTAAAGATAGTGACCACGCGTCCCTGTTGGTCAGTCGGTAAGAACCTGTCAAAAAGCAACACAAACACAAAGGATAGCTAATGTGGTGACACGCTTATGGCTAAATCACAAAAGTGAAACTATGAAAAACAAATCTATAAGAGAATAATATCTTAATTGCTGGTCATATGCTTTAGAAACTATCCAATAGTTAGATAAAAATTTGAAAAAATGAATCTCTTTTTGTAGCACATTTTATTGTGCATTTTGGTATCCCTGCTTTTGTAGTCCGTAACTCGATAAGAGCAAGAGAAATGTGTGTGTGTGTATTTGTATGTGAGAATCAGTACTTGTGCTCTGTCCAAACCCCATTTTGCTTTGAATGACACTTTGGCGATTCCCCCATCTCCCAACTTCAACTTCTCAAGCGCAGTCCTCTGTCAGTGCCAGCTCTGCCAATTCCTCTCATGTCCTTAATATCTCTCTTTGGGCCTTTGGGTTTTGCCAGCAATGGTTCCCTCTTTGACAGTTGGACATCGCCGTCACATTCGGGAGACAGAGGCGGGTGATTGCAGGGTTCCCAGCCCTCAGGGCCTGCGGGGTTTCTGTGATGGCTCGCCTGTCAGCCGGCCCCTCCCCTGTAATTAGGAGAGTAAACACAGCGTCTGGCTCTGCTTGGGGGACAAGTGGGAGGGAGCAGAGGAGGGGACAGTCCGGCTCCTGTCCTGTTGCTTGCTTGAGCTGTCCAGGAGCAGCTTTGGTCTGACAGAGCATTTTTTGCATCCTGTCAAAAAACAATGAGATGTAGAGAATTTTCTATAGGGCCTTGCAAAGTTATTCATACTTGGAACTTGTTATGACTGTTTTTTTTTTTTGTGATAGACTACCAGAAGGTGTGACATTGTTAGGAAATTAATGCAAGGCAATACAGGGGACTAACAAAAATGTTGATTTCATCCATGAAGCCATGCAATCACCCGTCAGTCTCTGTCATTCTCTCAGCTTTACTCTCCAGCTCGTCCTGACGGATCTTAAAGTTTTCCTACGCCAAAAGGGAGATATATTCTCTCTGGCAAGCTGTCAGCTGAACGTTTCCTTCCAGTTGACCAACAAAAGATTCACTATTAAAAGTCTGAAGTTTGACTTTCCTATCCCTGAATAAACAGCAGCTACGTCATGTGGTTCTATCCCATAAAATCTCAATAAATACATACAAGGTTGCTGTTGCAAGACCTTTAACCAAATTAAGAAACATAATTCTTCTCTTTTGTGAGTTGAATCAGATTTACCCATTTTTAGACTTTTATTAAATTTGCGAATGATGTAAAATTTGGATGGCAACTTGTAGTTGGAGTTTGTTGTAATGTCAAGTATGAAAGGACTCCAGCTGGTAAAAAACAAACAAACATAAAAAAAACATCCAGTCAACTTTTGTCTCTCATTCCTTCACCTCTCTCCTTGTTGCTGTGGGGACTGGTCAGTGGCCACAGGAATGCGTTGAGGGCCGGAGTAGAAGCTGTAACTCTGGACCTGCTTTGGAGAGGAGGAGCGGGGGTGGGGGGGGGCTTGAGCTCCGTCACCACCCTAGCCCAGCCACCATACCCTGCCCAAGCAAGGATGAGGGCTCCGGGAATGCTGAGACCAGCAGGGGAAGAATTTTAGCAGAGGATCTGCCAGAGAAATGTCATGCAGCGAGCAATGAAGAGGGTAACCAAGACAGGGAGCAGGAGGAACAGAGGTCTTAGCCAATTGAAACGCAGCCTGTCAGTGTCATTTTAGGTTTGCAGGAGACTTACTGATGATGGGCCAGTAGCTGGTGGCCTTGCAGACACTGCGGCACCATCTCTGGCTCAGATCTTTCTACACCTCATGGCTGTTTAAAGAAAAACTATATAATTTTTTACTAGTTCATTAGCCTTATTTCTTTCTAATGTATGACCTGCAATATGTATCTATACATTTTGCAATCAGATGGTGAGTATCACTGTGGGCTTTGGCTGACTCGGAGAGTACAAAGGGAGGGTTGCTTGAAGGCCTCAGCCCACTTGCCAAAGTCTTTATGGCACCCAGAGAGCCATGCTGCAGCATCATGGTCCACAGCATGGAAAGACATTTGGGCAGATGGGTGCAGTATAGCAGCTCAACCTTCCCCCTTTCTTCTCCAAAATATAAGTAAGCAGTGGTGGGAATGGCACAGCGAGGGAGTGTACACGGCTAAACCAGAAAGGCTGTTGGAGGAGCTTTTGGGTGGCTTGGGAGAGACTTGAAGCACAAAACTGTTTAAGGTGGTGGTGGGGGGGGGGGAATCATAGGGATCCTGTAACAACGAGGGAAAGCCAGTTCCTCCCAAACATATCTCTTTGAAACCCAAGATCAGGGGCACGAGCCCAGCGAGAAGTGGCAGTGTGGCGCAGCGCCTGGGCAGACAGGCAGTCACCACACTGGGCTACCATCCAGCTAGCCTCTCCTGGCCCCTTCCCACTTGAGCCCACCCCGTCTGTCCCAGGCTTATGGGAGTCAGGCAGCTGACCCCCAGCGAACACACCGAAGCACTGTCTCATATCCTCGGCAGGGTTCGAAACAGCGGCAGCATCTCCTGGGGAGAGAAGCTCTGGAGGGACAAGAGGGGGGTGCGTCCACTGCACTCAGGCCTCTGGACGCCGGCCCAAAGTGGTCTGCTGCTGACGATAACCCCCACCTCACCATCAGGCCATTCTGCCTTCAAGGCCTGTGCAGGTTCACACATCCCCATGGCAACAGTGGCAAGGCCGTCCACACAATGTGAGTGGGCATTGAGCCAAGTGCTGCCAAACTGGGATGAGGGAAAGAGATTTCCAGAGAATGCACAGTCCAGAACCTTTTCACCTTTTTTGTGTCTAGGTAATCTTGTTTTTGGCTCCAGTGATTTAATATCACAGACCTGATCAGGATTGCCATTGAACAGTGGTCAGTGGAGACCTTTGTGATGTTCTACAGCGGTGCTGCATGTCTCTTAAATGAACGCAACTCTCTTCGGTATCTGAACATGTGACAGACAGCTAAAAAACAACTCCCAAAAGAAGGACTGGATAGATACCCTCTGAGCTATAGGATGTAATTTTAAAGAGACGTCATCACGGCAATATTAAGCTGGCGCAAACGCAAGTAGTTCTATGACATTCACAAGCGCATAAACTTGATTCCCCACCCCCCTATAAGACTCTGTATATGAGGGGATGGATGCTGTTCAATGAGGAGGGATATCTGCTGTTTGTTTTGTTGCTCTGCTTTCCCGACCGTCGACACGACACAGATTTCCTTGAGTGCCGTTTGAAAAGCGTATGCGTGTGTGCCATGTGTTATATTTGCTGATAACAGGATTTGCTCGAGTTGTAACTCACCAGTTGAGGAAGGTTAATTATCAGTTTGAGTTGTAGAATGCCTACATGCAGTAATTATTAGTCTAAGTTGCCTTATTATTTAATTATGCTAATTAGGCATTAACAGTGCTCCTCTTTTTGGATCACGACTTCAAATGCATGTCAAATTGCATTAAGTTCACTCTGACCTGCATTTTCGAACGGAGGGAGTGCTGTTTTGTAGATGTCCTTTGCATGTTCAGTATTATGAAACTGATCTGTTTTCAAGGTAATGATCAGAACGCCAGCAGTGGGGATTTTCAGAATTGGCTCATATAATTGCATTCTTATTTATTTTTGCTTTAAGAGCAACACATTTTATTACTGCTGCTCTTTTGTCTTTTCTTGGAATTAATACCATAAAAAAGACAATATACATCAACTATGTTTCGACAGACATAAGTATATTTTAATGGGATTTAATGTATTAAAACAACGCTAAGTAGTGCAGAACTGTGAATGTGTTTTTTTCACAAATAATAAACTAAAAGGTGTGGCATGAATTTTAAATCAAACATATAACTCTTATACTTTTCTCAAAGAAAATCTAATGTAAGTAATTGTTGTCAGAAGTCACCTAATGGCCAAATAGAGTCTAGGTATGTAATTTAAATATTGTTTAAATAAAGGTGTGAAGCCCCAAAAGCAAACAATTTCATTAAAATCAAGGATCATACCGGAAAATACAGAGAGACTTGAAGACCAGAGGCAAATTATGCAGCAATATCTCAAGTCCTGAATCACACAGCTCTGCTGCTAGATTTTATTTACAGCACAACTGATAAAAGAGAGGCAAAAAGAAAAAGATATTTCCCAAAAGCCACAATACAGACACAATAAACAAGTGGCAAGGTTGTGCTTTGATCAGACTGGACTAAAACTGAGCTTTTCATCCAACATGCACAGGGATATGTGTGGCAATAGAAACACACAGTGAAAACACTTGCTGTGACAAAAAAAAAAAAAGGTAAAACATGGTGGTGGAAGCATCATGATTCTGTGGGAAGCTTTTCTTCACCGGGTTAAAGTTGTTGGGAATAGCTGGATAAATTAAGTACATGATAATCTTCTGTGACACTTGAAATTGGGTCGTCCTAAACTTGGAAAAGCTATAATGCAGGGGGGTCATACTCCATAACTCTTGCAATCGTTCTCCAACTTTTAGGTTGATTCCTTCTTCAACATGTGAATCTACTGAAACTGCTCATTTCCAAATCTCTAAAGAGGTAACTTTACTGCTGACGAGGAAATTCAGCCTTTGTTGTGGAGCAGGTGTCCATGTAGAAGCTGCAGTATGGCAGCTCTCAAAGAGTGGACTTGGACAGCCCTGTTATAATTTTAGCTGTTTAGATAGAAGCAGATATGTGCTATAATTGGTCCAGTCAATGTCCAGACATAAATCCAATTAATCATCCTTTTAAAATAATCTAAACAGATTCTTCTGCCTAACTTGGCTTCCACTCTTTATTAAAGAGTATTGTGTGAAAAAGTGAGTCTCCACTTCATAGTTATTAACCACTCTGTGTTGGTCTATCACATAACTTCCTAACATAATATAAAATATATTGACATTTTTTGTTGTAAGGTCAAGAAACATGAATATTTTACAAGACACTACTCGAAGTCTTTTCACAGTAGGACCCCTAAGTAGAGTATGATTTGTTTTGAGATGCATCCATGCGCAAAAAGACTGGCATGAATCTGGCATGGAGGTAAGGGGGAGAGTGACAAGGAAAGAAAGCAAGAGATCAAGGCATGACTGCCAGTGCATGTCATTGCCCTACACCCTCATCAAATAGCCCCTTGCTGCTTATGCTGCTGACCAGACGCAAATTAATTTGGATGCCTGAAAAGCCCGCAGAGCCCAGAACTCATCTCTGCCCTTTAAAAGAGAAAAGACACCAGTGGAGCGCACTCTTCCAACAAGGGGTGGTGACGGGGGCCAAACAGAGAGGTTTTGATGGGTTTCAGTGGAGGGCAGCACAGTGTCTGGAATAAGATGGGAGGGTAAAGAGGACACGGTTGAAAATGCTTGTCCTGCTATGATGACAAGATGGCTCAGCCACCACTGTGCTGCTGGCCTTCCTCTTTCCTCACTGGTGCTCCCCCTCAGGACACCACAGAGCAAAGAAGGCGGCAGATGAGGTGGGGTGGGGGGGCTGATGGTTAGCTGCCGTTTAATCTTCTCCTTGGCTCGCTGGAAATTCTTTCACTACAAGCCCCACTCCCTCCTCTTCCCAAATCTTCACCTGATCATCCCTAGGTTTTCTTTACGGGGGGGGTCTTGATCAGTGAGGTGATGGAGAATGGCTCTCGTCACACTCTCCAAATAGGAGTGCCTGGGAGTAAAAGGTGAGAGCTGCAAGGAGCCTGGTTAAAAATAGTGATGGAGGAGGTGGTAGCGGTTTGAGGATGTTCCAGCAACCAGACACTAGCAAGGTATAAGCTCCGTTTCAGTTGCACTGAAAGTGATTGATCAAGCATGAAGCTGTAGAGCTTGTGTTTGCTGTTAACGGGGAGAAAGGTGGAGTCCTTGTTCTCCAGTGGCATTTCGCTAGCATGTCGTTAACCTCCCAGGGCTCGGGTGACAGAGTCAGGCTTGTATGAGCTTTAAACCGAGGCCCAGTGTGAAATGTGCCTGCGGAGAGTTGGACCCCAGCTGGAGGACAAGGTAACAAAACAGCAGCAGACTGACAAAAGGAGAGATGGATGATGAAGTGAAGGGTTAAAAAAAAACACATGCTGAGACTTAGAGCAGCCCCCTGGGTTTACTATTATGCCTTTAAGTGGCTCAAATTAGATGCCTGAATAAAGTGGAAATGCATCCAATTCCCCTTTAACCAAACTAACCACTTATTAGGTCAAAACACTAAATAACTCCATAGTTATACTTTCACTATTCCAGTCATGCTATTTTACTAAAACAAATATTTACAGGTAAGTATGTATTTTTAAAAAAACTAATTTTAGTCTCTCTTCATCTCTTTGTTTTAATTTGTTAATGTTTTTTATTTTAACAATTAAGAAATCACAGAAAGTCATTACATCCTACATTTCTGCCTCTGATTTTCATTTTGCATTGTTTTGATATTTTGTCTTTACAAAAATGATAATATCTGTCTTTATCATGACTTTGCAAAAGCCATCTTGGCATTTTTCAGTTTTGTTATGTCTGTGTTTGCTTTCCCTCTATTTTTGAAATTTTTATCCCGTCCTATTTATAATTTTTTTGTCTGTATGCATAAATGTGTTGCTCCTTTAAAAACAGACCTAAAAACAGAATATTATATCTTTTTAAGAAACTTTGTAGAGATATATGCATATTTCTGAGAATTTGGAATCTAATACAATACATTAAAATACAAATAAATGTAACTCTTTAGTCAGGATGTCAGAAATGAAAATCAAGATATAAATTTTATGTCTACAACCACTACATTTATACTCAAACTGATAGATGAACAAGAAAACCCAGAGTAAATTTTTTTCAATTTAAAGCATTCCTACTCTTCAGATACACACAGCTAGTTTAAGAAAATAATACAAACCATGTAACAAAGGCTTAAACAACAATAAATGGAAGTAATTAAACCCCAGTAATTACTGGGGGTGTATGTCCCCAACTCATAATAATAATTTATACCCACTATTATACCCAACTCTTGCTTTTAAATTCATCAATCAATCAATCAATCAATTACAGACTATCTGTCTGTCTGTCTGTCCGTCTGTCTGTCTGTCTACTCATAAAATGTTGATTGTAATACCTGAGTCCTTTAGATTTGACTGCAGTTTTTTTCCCCGCTACATTTGAAAGTAGAGTAAGCACAAAAAAAAAATCGAATCAAAAAATAAAAAGTAATAATATTCTTAAACAACAAACATGCTTAGAAAGCAACAAAACACATTTCTTTAATTAGAAAGTTTTGAGAGAATTTTTTTTTAGGTCCAGGTTGAAATAATAACATGGCTCAACTTCACGGGAGGAAAATGTGTGTCGAGGTTCAGAGCAGGGGCTTGGTAACTCTCTCAGGTTTTTGATCAGGCACTGCTTGTGACACTACAAACTTTTCCCCCCTCTCTTGCACTCTTTCCTCCCCCTTTTCTTTTCTACA